>JBAMBL010001105.1:0-140690 GCA_037043405.1 Drosophila subquinaria | reverse complement strand
AGTAAGCATTTCGAATCACATAAGAGTCTTAAAAGAGTCTTTTGACTGATTAAAATGAATCTAAATGAGCGCTTTTTCGAATCTCAAATGATTGTTTCCTGTGAGAAAACGGTACCCTAGCAAAGACTCCTTTGGAAGAGTCATTTATGACTCTATTTTTTGATCAGTTTAGACTCAGTTTGGAGTCTTAGTTCTGAGCAAATCTTTTTAGTTGAGAGTCATTTGTGAATCACATTTGAGTCATATTTGAGTCACATTTGAGTCTTAAAAGAGTCGCAATTGAGAGTCGTTTGTGAATAACATTTGAGTCTTATTTGAGTCGCACTTGAGAGTCAGTTACGAGTCATAATTGGATCTTATTCCCAATTGTTTGCTGCTAAAAAAATAGTTATTATCATTTTGTATTTATTCAATAATTTTATTCAATTTATTTATTACTTAATATTACAGCTTTTTAATTTAATAATTTAATTTGTACGTTTTCTTTACCATCATTTTAGAATTCTGACAGTTTTGCTCCTTCAAGTCTTTGACTTCCTTTCTCAATGATGTGAGCTCCTCCCAAATGAGCTGCAAAAAATTAGGTTTTGGAACGTTTTCCACTGAAAAGAAACATAAGTTTATATTAAAAAAAAAATTCTTTTAATACTTACATGACTGCAAATCGGAGCTTGGCTCATAATGAAAATCACTGAACGACATGACTCAGAAGAGGCGTGAAAAATAATAAATAATAAAAAAACAGCAGCGACTTACTTGACCGTCAGACAATTAGGTACTAAACCGACAACTTAAAAGCAAACACTTCAGATTTGACGAAATGCAAAAGAAGTAAAGAGATTAAACAGTTACATTTCCAGTTGCACCGTCAAACGCTAAACAAAATTCAAAATATTGCAGTAAAAATTCAAACGAAGAGAGCGGAAGTGTTCGAAATATGCAAAACAAAGCAAACACATTTCGGTCAACAACCTGATCGTTTTGAGATGGCTCTATATTTTGTTGTTGTTAATCTCATTTGCTTCAGCAAACTGTTCGAAATATGCGTGCATAGAAAGAATCAAAGTAAACACATTTCGGTCCGCAACATGATCAATTCGAGTTCGCTGTATATTTTGTTATTGTAATCTCATTTTAGGCATACACATGGATCATTTATGACTCTTTTTTAAATCACACAGGAGATTAATCTTTTTTTTAACATTAAAAAGAGTCAAAAAAGACTCTCCAAGAAGATTGCGATCAGTAAAGATCTTACAATTGCTAGCTGGGAAGGTGTGTGTGTGTGTGAGGCTGTGTGTGTGGTAATGTGAAACTGGTAGATTGTGTGGGAGCAGCGGTTTTTCAATTGCAACAAAAATGGGCTTTAAATGCAGCCCCAGTTAACGCCCAATGGCAAAAAGAATCTGTGATACCCTGTGAACAGCGCATGAACGCAGAAGGGTGTACTGTAGAAGTACTTGAAGTTAATAAAATTAGCTAGCAATCTAAATTTAATATGCTCAATGCATTCATGAGGGTAAATGAGGTAAAATAAAATAGTTGCATTCGATTTTATTGTGAATTCATTTGTATACCTTAGAAAAATTGTACAGGTACCGTCAAACTTCAGTAAGACGACCCAAATATTCGGATTTTTTAATAAGTCCTGTTGTAATATAGTAGCTAGACTGTTTGTAGCTTTCAAAATAAACAACTCGTTTATTAAACATCTGAAATATATTATTCACAAGCCCATTCAACACGTTTTTTCTTTGTCTATGTTTATCCAAATTCATTATGTATGCTTCGTTTTAATATAATTAGTCACTTTTATATTTTTGTTTAGACCATTGCTAATATTGTTTGCTCACGATTTAAAAGATTATTAATATGTAAGTGATTAGTTTCTACAAAGAAAAAATAAAAACAAAATATGATGCCAATTATGATAATCAACATATTTTATAATGAATCAAATAATGATGATGAAACTCACGATGAAGTTACTGAAGCTTATACCAATCAAAAGTATGTAGAAGCAATGGAAGTCTACAAAATTGTTTCAGACACAAACAACTTTAAGAAACTAGGTGTGTTAATGTAGAAAAGAAAATATATTTATTAATTGTAATTTGATCTTGTCTTCTCACATAATAACAATCACTTATCACTTTCAATCACAGCTTTTACAGGGTACATTTTAGTCAGCTACTCTCTGACACGTCTTTGACATTGCAACACATTTGGGTGGGCAGTTCTTAAACTTGATTCAAGAGTCCACAATGGGCGGACTGGCATTGGAAATATTTACAATATATAAAAGGGCAGGAAATGATTCAACTCAACAACAAAAACTTACTTGAAAAACGCGCTCAAATATTAGAGTTATCTACACTATCAAAATTTGCAACTGACTCGATGCAAGGACGCGACACAACTAATTGAGTTATCGATGTATCGTTGCAATTACTTTCACCCAAAAATATTCAGTTTCAAGCGGCAACAGGTGGAGTTGGGTTTGTTGTTGTTTGTATTGATATTGCAACGCACTTTGTCAAGCTAATCACGAACTACGCACACAGTACACACTCTATAGATGGAACAGGACCAGGTCTGGAGACAAAACCGAACTTGTTGGCAGCTGAAACGTAACTGGTTGACTGAACTTGTGGCTGCCAAGTTGCAAAGCAAACAGCCTACAAACAAATGGCAGCAACTCGAGCGCAACAAAACGATCGAGCAAACGAGAGAGAGAGAGAGAGAGAGAGAAATATAGGCAGGTAATTGACTCAACTGAAAAATCTTGTACATGTTGCATTAGATGATTGCCACTTGGATGCGTTGCGACTACGCACTTTTGAGTCAGACTCGTAATCTTCATGGATTGCACAACTTGCGGTCAGGTTTGGTCAGTGATAAAAAGAGAAGAGGGAGAAGCAGAAGAAGGGGAAATCTCTCTCTCTCTCTGCAGGAAGACATTATCAGGCATCGCCCCGGCCACTTAAAATGATACAGGGGCGTCGTCGACAATCGACTATCGACTATCGACCATCACGATGACTACTTTCAATAATCTCCTCTTAGCCAACTTAATGACTTTGGGGCGTATTGTGCATAAAATTGATTAGCCATTAGCAGAAATGGAAATGGAAATGTTAATGCAGCATTAAAATTGCACAAGACTTTCACTTTAATCAGAAATTAATTGCCCATAGCAGCGATTTGCCTGAACTGCGCTTAAAGTGCAAATTCTAATGCAGTCACAGTTGGAGAGAGCGCGAAATCTCTTCCGGCTACTGTGCAGTCTCTTCTCCCCCCGCCCTCTTAACTTGGCCAACTCATCACAGGCTGACAAGTGAAATTGAAAAATTGTTTACATTTCGTCACGCAGTAAAAATAGCGAGAAAAAAATAAAAATAAAATAAAACGAAAAAAAGGCAAACAAAATATGCAAATTCAACCGCAAACAATAAAATGCAACTGCAGCTATAAAAAACCAAATAAGCAAGGGCATTGACATGTGTGTGAGGGGTTGTGTGTGTGTATGTGTGTGTGTATGTACACACTCAAAACTTGGCAAAACATTCAAATAAAATTCGCAAACTCACACAGTATTTTGTGTGGGAGGTTTAATCCAAATACTTTTCTCTACAGTTGCCAAAGAATATATTCAATTTCTTTCTCTTTTGCTATACATTTCTCTTTCTCTCTATCTATTTGTCCGTCATGCTTCTTCCCTTTGATTCAAAACAGCTGTTGTTACACTCAAAATCCAGCTGTTTAAATTCTATTGAATGCAGTACAATCACCTTTATGCAGCTTTCGAAGCTAAAACTAAGATACAAGACCCCGGATTTGAATAACACAGCTCTAACTATTACTAGTCACTAGTTTTTATAGAAATCTTATCAAAGTTGGAAGTACTTTTCAAATTAAACTGAGCTTAAAGTCTATTTATTTATATGGTTTGTTCTATATGAATGAATTTTATACTATTCTTAACGTTTATGATAAAGGTAACTTAGTTTTGAAGTAGAAAATATTAGTCATATCAAATCTTTTTGAAATTTAAAAGAAAAGAACAGTATCCCACTTCAGGTTAATTTAAGGTTAATGATACATGTAGAATATAGTTTATCGATTTTTTCTACTAAATGAAAAAAAAATTGCAATCTACCAGATTTTACAGTTCCCGTCTTTAAAGTCTTTTTGAAATATTACAGCACCTAATAGGTACTACCTATTATAATAAATATCAAGAAGACTGCCTGTAAAATCCAAATAAATTCATTTCAAGTTATATAACAAAATCAATTTTATATAACTTCGGATTGCAAATTATATTTTTCCATATTACTTTTCTCTTTATGCCTTTGACAATCGAAGTTAACTTGAGTAAAAACAGTCTTCATAGCACTAAAACAATCTTGTAAAAGGCTCAAGGAACTGTTTGGCCTGTTTGTCCTATTCTCGGCTGAGCCTGCGTGACAAGAAGCCATAAGTAAAAGGGAATGCGACAAAAGGGAGTGCCAAAAGGAAGGCGGTGCCAATTTGCTACCAGGCACGATAACGATTCTTCCTCCGTTTACTTGTTTTAAAATAAACAAACTAAATGTAAACGAAACCGAATAAACATATGTATTTATTTACTAATGAAGCAGCGGGCCAGAGATGAAATAAGTGCCAGAGTTGCCAACATTTTGAAGAGTCAACGAGTCAGCTACCAAAATAAGCGACTTAAGAAAAATAAATAATCTTGAATAATTATGTGTGACAGCAACAACGAAAACAACAATTATATACAATTAGCGAAAAATATATAAAAAATAAATAACAGCATTGTTGGATATGTTTAAGAAATGCTGATTAGCGAGCGAAGATGAAGAAGAGGAACAGAAATATTTGTGAAATACAATTGAGATGAGCGCAAGAGGTCGCAACTCTGGAAAAGTCGTTGCCCCGACTCTAAATGTATTTGTTTTATGCTTGAATGCAATGCAATCCGGCAGATGGGGCGGAAACACGCCCTACAAACTCGAGTAATAAATGCAATTGCCATTATGGTAATTGGAAAGGTGTGTTCCAATCATTTTTTTAGTTCAACACAAAACAGAAAAACAACCGCAAGATTGTAACTGTAAACCGTTTATCAACACTTTTCTAGTTTCGAATGCGAATTGATTTCAATTTCTAAATGACTTAATATTTCCAGCGAATTGAAGGTCAACCACAAATGGGGGCAAAGCAAAAAAACAAAAAAAATAAAGTTTCATTTATAATTAATGTATATGAAATGACGCCACAATTTGTATAACAGTATTAATTTTTTTTGTTTTGTTTTTGCTTTAGAACCTGCCTGAAACGGGCAACTGTTTGTTTTGTTTTGTGACCCACGATGAACCGGGTTCCGGTTTTCTTCTTCTTCTTCTGCGTCTCCATAGTTTGCCATAAAACTTCAAAAGCGGAACGCTTTACAATTGACCATAAAAGCAGAGTCCCCCATGTACCGTTAATGAGAGTGGCAAGCTAAGCGTGAATGCGAAGTGAATACAACTCGAATTGTTGGCCATAAAGCAATGTGGCCATAATGCAACGCCCTGAACATGCAACTCCAGTGCTTTCCCCTCCTTCTTCTACTCTTCATCATCCCCCTTCTCCCTCGCAACAATGCATGGCTTAATTAGCAATGCAGCGGGCAGAGGCAACTGCAGCAACTGCAAAGTGGCAAGAACCAGGCCAAGCCAATGGGGCAACAAGTGGCTGCCAAAGTCGGCCAAACTGTCTATCAAACAACAGCAACAACAGCAATACAAAAAAAATATATGGCACAACAGGTAACTGCAGATGCATCAGCTAATAAAAGCTCTAATGATGGCAAATGAATTGCGAATACATTTGCAAATTATTGAAAGTTTATTAGAGTCTTTCACTATTTAATTGAAGAGTTTCTCTCAATTCATTTTTATGGTGATTACATCACAATTGCCGTCTTTGATCATCATAATATTCAACTTTTTGTGACAAATTTTATTTTGCTTAAAAATTGTATATACTATTACACTCAGACCAACATTTATTCGTACACCCTTTTTTTTTACTTTAACAGCTATATTAGTCAAGTCTTCACATTAAAAAAAATATATTTGGAAAGGTCGTTCAAATTCCGTTTGAATGATGCATAACTTTCCTTAACCCATTAAGTACCCATTGAAATAATCGAATTTTAAAAAAAGTTAACTTTGAAAACTTTTTTCCTTGATTTTTAAAAAAAAATGTTGGGATGCAAAAACATTCTTCAAACAATTACGAGAAACTGCAAAAAAAATTTTTCAAAAATCTTTTCGCTTATATTTTTTATAGTTTTTTGAAAATTGCTTAAAAGGCACTTATTCGTCATTTTCATACAATAAGTGCCTTTTAAGCAATTTATATGTAGTGTTTATATCTTAATATTTATTTTGAATAACATAAAAAGTTGAATAATTGAATGATCATAATTTTTGTTTCGATCATAATTAAATTATAATCTTTTGGTCTTTTCTCTTTATTATTATATTATTACATAAGTGGGAAGAACTTTGAAGCTACTTCAAATAGTGCTTCAAGTGTCTACAACACTTTGTAGCTTTCCCTTTATAAGTTTTCTAATTCCCAATTTATAATGAGGGAAAAATCAAGAACTTTTAGCTGTATTTCTAATTTTATGAATAATGCATTAGTTATATGTAGCTATCCCTTTCTACAGCTCTTGCCCTTCATCTCTCGTCTATATTTCACTTTCGTCAGTTTTAAGTGTCCAATTAGCTTTTTATTCGTTTTCATCTTATCTCTTGTGTACCATATTCTCTCTCTCTCTCTCTCTCTCTCTCTCTCTCTCTCTCTGTCTCTCTCTCTCTCTGTCTCTCTCTCTCTCTCTGTCTACATAATTTACACCTGTTTCCAATTCAAGTGATAAGTTCACTTTTCATAGTCTGTCTCTGTTTGCTCTCTCTAGCATAAGCTCATCTCTATGCACATAACGGTATCGCTCTTCTTTGTTTGTTTGTATAATGTGTGTCCATGTTATTTACCTTGCTCCGATGACGAACGCGATGTGGAGGCCGATGAGCTGGTCGAGGAGAGCATTCCAGAAATGTCCGTTTGAATGGCGACACTAACTTTACCCATATTGTTAAAAGCTTTTTCTCTTGCTATCTCTTTTGCTCCTGGCAACCCTTAGCGGTTGAATGTGACCCACTTAAGCGATTTTGCTTTTACCAGCTGCCTTCGCCAGGCGGCGCCACTTTAAATCAATTTTCGTAATCAATTTGCGTATTTAAACATTTCAATTTGTTTACTTTGAACACACACAGACATACACAAAGAGATAAGTTTCTTTTAGAGATTTATTTACACGCAGCGCGATGACCTCGAAAAGTTGGGAAATCCAAATTGTAAACAATGACAAAAAGCCAACAAACGTTTTCCTCTTATAATACATGCACTCTTATACACTTTTTACACCCTTATACGAAAACGAAAACACGCGACTTTTTATGAATGGTGGCAAAAGTCTCGTTGTTTGTGGAGATTTATTGAGCTTATTGGGATTTTTTGTTGTTGTTGTTGCTATCACAGTTGCAGGCATGTGTTTAATGGATATGGAGATTCGATGATAAATAGTGTGAGTTCTTAAAGCTCGCGGAAGCACATTGAATAACAGTTAAAATCAACGACGACGACAAAGACGACGACGACGGAAGCAGAACCGCTTGGAACGCACGCTAAAAATGAACTGAGACGTCAACGTTGCGTCCGTTGTTTCAATTGTTTTTGGCGCAGCAGCTTTCAGGTAGCGAGAGCAAGCCAAAGAGAGAGAGCGACAGCGAAAGAGAGAGAGGCGAAGGGAGAGGCGACAGCCACACTCAACTTTTGAACTTGGTTTCACACGCAACGCTATTCGGATTAAGTATGTGTGTGAGTGTGTGTGTGTGTAAGCTTACTCATTAATTCGTAGTTTCGGCAGCTCAGCAACAACAACAACAAAGAAGGGAGCCGCAAAGAGAGCACTCAAAGCAGCAGCGCATGCGTCAATATATAGAAGAGACGCCGACGACGACGTCATTTTCAAATGCAGATGATGGCGAGATTACAAGAGCAACAACAATTACAGATGACGGCGACCCACAAATACAAAAACACCAACTTTAAGCTACAGTTTGACAAGCACAAGACAAACAACGTGGAGCGGCGCTTTGAGCGCGACATCTAGCGTCACTTTCTGGTACTCTTGACCTCTACCGTATGCAAAAGCTAATAAATTATTCAGCTCAGCAGTTTTATGAGATTCTTGGCATTTCTTCAACATACAATTTCAATAAATTTTCACCCATCAACGTTTTGTTTAGAATATTTCCGCCTTTTGCTCAAAATGACGTCAGCTGCCAAAATAATTTGCTCTTGAAGGGGTCAAAGCGGCTGGTTCTCTTAATGCGTCTATATAATCCATAACATTAAGTTAATTTATCACATTCCTATACTTAATGTTCAATATAAATTTTCTTTTACGCAGTTTGTTATGATTACAGTTTGATACCTTATGAATATCTTTGGCACAGTGCTGCTACAACCTTAGCCAAGTCACAGTTGTTTCACAACTGTATGGAGTAACCTTACAACTGTGATTAATGCAGTTTTAAGCAATTTGATTAAATAAAACTTTGAAAATAAAGATTTGAGTACAAGTTCGTGGCCCATTAACCAGGTCCAAAGTGCGAAAGTTTAAATAGATTAGTAAAGATGACGATTACAAAATGAATTAGAGCAAAAACTAAACTAAAATCAAAAAACTAAATTAATTTTGGTTAAACATTTGACAAAAACACAAGCATAATAATAATAACAAATTACGAGTAGTTAAACGAAACAATGACACCAAATTAATAAATATGTTTATAAATATAATCATATACAATATAAAATAAAATAATCAAAACTAGAGAACAATTTTAAATGCTTTTGGTGTATTTTCTTGATATAAAAAACGGTAATTTTTATTTGCCAAAAAATAGAAATAAATGCGCAAAATAAATAATAATTTTCTTTTGTAGTTTTAAAATTAATAATATTAAACAAATGCAAAATAGAAAATTCGATGCAAAATGCGTTTTGTCAAATGCAAAAACAAAATTTTTCCAAATTATAATAATACAAAATAATACAGAATCGTACAAAAAATAATACAAAATATTAATGAGCTTTAAAAGCTGCTGCTTCGCTTGGCAAAAATAAGGCAAAGCTCGCTCTCGTTTACATTCTGTGTGCCGCAGCGGTTTGAGAGGCACTGCGCTTTTAGAGCAAACCTCGAAAACCGCCAAATAAACGCTCCAGTCGCCCCAGTGGCCGATTGACCAGCGCATAGAGCGACCTCAACGTTCCGGCCAGAAATCTATAGAGAGTAAAATGCTCCAGCAAATTGCCCACATCCAACACAAACTCGATGACACGGGCCACAAATCGTGTGATGGGCGCACACTTGCACTCGACCATCATTGGCTGCAATTCGGCACTAGTTGTGGTTGTGATTGCGGTTGTAACACTAGCTATGGCTCTGGTTGTGGCTGATGCAGATGAAGTGCCACCACCAGCCAGGCGCACAATCAGACGGCGGCAGCTGGTTGGCAAGGACTCACCTTTTGTCTGGCCGGCGCAGTGTGTCGATAGCACCGTGCCAGGCGGACCCCTCAGCACGGCCTCCAGGCAGCGAATGTTATCCCGGCAAGTGTTGATAATCTCGTGCTGCAGCAAATGTGACAAAAGTTTGCAAAGATTAATATGTTTCTTACATTTGGATTAAGTTGGACTGGAGATGAGTGTGCGAAAGTGTGCAAGAATAAGCTTTATCTTCAACTTGAGCTTAATATTATTAAACTTAATTTAAACTCCCTCTCTAAAAAATAGCTCAACACACTACTTATACATTTAGGCTATTATATGCTTCAAAAGCTCGTCTATCTCTTTATTAGTTGATTAATATGTATGACAACAAAACTTGTCAGCTTGTTGTATTTATTAAGTTTATAGAATACAGCGCAGCTAAGTAACAAATATTTTGTTTTTCTGCTTCCACTTTTTTTAATTTTATTTCTCTGTTGGATTAATCCAAAGCTCATCGAATAATAAAGTGCCATGATTAATTCTCATTTATCTTAAAAACAATTTACTTGAGATGTCTTCTAAATTACTTTGTAATAATATTTATTATTTTCCTGTTAGCCTTAACAAATACTAAATCGAGCGTCAATTTAATCTTTACGCTCACATCTTTAATGGAACTTATTTTTTCTTAATCCCCTTCATTTCTAACCTTATTCAATTGACATTTCTTTGTTACCCCATAACTTAACTCTATTATTTTCTATTTAATTAGTATTCTCATTACAAAATATATCACTTTATAAAATAACACAAATATCTGAGTTTCTGAATACCCTTTTTATAATTCTCAACTGTAACATTTCTCATTTCTAACATGACTTAAGTGGCAAGCATCACTTGGAAATTAAGTGTCATTCTTTTCACGTTCATCTTTAACATAAATTTCTTCATATTGATAATTTGTATCTTCACTTTTCACACTCCCATCCCTAGCAAACTTGCCCGAACTGCCATCACTTACATAATCTTCAGGTCTGAGCAGATGACAGCGTATCTTGAGAGCGCGCGTATCCTCGAGTCTGTCGCGACTCTGCTGGAGAAGAGAGCGCATCTCCTGCTCCCCATCCTCGGAGTCATCGCCACTCGACGAGGAGGTGGCCGGAATCAGTTTGATGCACTTCTCCAGGTTGCGGGAGGAGCGTCTGCGCTCGTCGGCGGTGACAGTGCGACGACGACGTGTCGATGTGTCGCTCTCGGAGGTGCGACGCAGCAGCGACTGCGCCGAGTGACTCATGCCAGCACCAAACTCCAGTTTACGGCCCACAGACTCATTGCGGGCCACTGGCAACTGGGTGATTGGATTCTTGGGTGTCATCAGCGCGGTGGCCGAGGAGGAAAGATTCGCGGTGGTCACCTGTTGTTGCTGCTGCTGCTCCTTCTGCGAGCTGATGGCCTCGGCCATGTCTGTAAGCAAAAGATGAGCATGAGATAAAGTTAAATTCTATAGAGGATTAGCCATACCTTGACACGACTTGCGACGCACTTCGAGCGTCTTGCGACGTCGCTCGTATTGCAACTCGAGGGCCCGTTGACGGCGAGCGTGATCGACGCTGCTGCTGATCGTCTCCTGGTTGATGTGCAGCGCCTTCAGCTCGTGCTGCTGCAGCGAGTCCATGCGCGGTGGCGAGAACGAGTCCAGATTGTTGGCCGCCGACAGCGAACTGCAGCAATCCGACTGCGAATCAATGAAATTGCTGCAACCCAGACAAAAAGTATATTATAATGATTTATGAGCCAACTATAAATATCCACATCAAGGTCGACCAAGAGAGCAGATAGAGAAAAGATAAAGAGAGAGGACAGTTTTTTCTACTCACCGATAGTCATCGCCAAATTCCAACAGACGACGCGCTGCATCCGAATCAAAGCCCTCGGAATAATTCTCTGAATTGTATTTCTCTTGATAATTATCCCATGCAGTTTCCGAGATGCTGCTATGATGATCTTCAGTGCTCAGTTCTATGACCAAAGAAAATACAAATATGATTAGTTAATTAAAATATTGTAGAAGGGCATTGTAAGTTCTTGGATAGGGTGCAATCGTGGTACCTTTTGGCCTGGGTACGGGTGTGGGTGCTTGTGAGAGAAAGATTTGTATACAATAGATTATAAATATATTCTCTATAAGAAACTTTTTCATAATTTAAAAATAAAGGTAGAGAATAGCTTCTAGACTTCAGATATGTTTATAGAATTTAATCTGATTCGAGTTTTTAAAGGGATAAAAGAGATATTAATCTTAATCCCAATGATAATAATTTCACATTTTTATGAATTGGTCAATCCCTCAAATTATAACATAATATGCAAGTTTTATACATATCTATAAATAGCTTAGATCTTTTACTGAATATGCGTCATTTCAGAGTTGATGTCAAGTTGTTTTGTAAACTGAGCTCACATCTAAAAATCGAATAATTGATATTTGTTTAAATCAGTGGTGGGCACGCAGTGGCTCCGGGAGCAGCGGCTGTTCGCAACTTGGTGTAGTGCTCCCGAATTCTGATTCCGTGCCCACCGCTGGGTTAAATAGAAGAATATATCCGAAATTTATTAGACGTAAGAGCATTTCTCCCAATCTCAATCAATCATTTTATTGATAAGAAATTAGAGTATTTTTTACTATACTTTTTTTACTCTCCTCATATCGATACGAGCAATGATATCTCTTTAAACTGATAGAACAAAAATACCCTCTACCTAAGAGGGTTATAAACAAAGGAAATTGTGGACAAAGATATATATAGACCATATATGACTCTAAGATTAGTAATTGTTTTTCCTCAAATACTCTGATGAATAAGTATTTTTAAAACAGTTCTCAAAAAGAGATAAGACGACGACGCTGATGATATCATTAATGACTTTAAGCAGTTAAGGAAGTAACCTCTCAAGATTGTTTCAAAAGCGTTATTCCAATTAATTTAAAAGATCAAGTGGTGTCTCATTTTAATCCAATTCCCACTCTGCTTACCGGCTTGCTGCTCATCCTCATTCATATAGTTGGAGAGTGCTGCCAAGGCGCCCAGGCGAATCTCGCTGGCCATCAGGGCAGCCGTGGTGAAGGAACCCACTCGAAACTTGGGCACCATCAGCTGGGACTCCGTCTCGCCCTCGGGCAGAAGTTCATCCAGCTTGGGACTGGAGGGCGACTGGCCGCCCTTCTGTATGTTGAGCAGGGCATTGGTGAACTCCTGCAGCTGCTGCGACGACATCGACTCACAGGACTTCATCAGGGTCTGTGTGAGATCCCCATGTGCCTCGGAGCCCGAGTCGGACTTCCTGCCACTGCCCGAGGCAGCGGACATTCGCTTTTTGCGCGCCCGACGACGCCGCAAGGATCCCTTGCTGTCCGCCTTGCGGGCGGCATTGCTGCCCGTGCCCGAGGAGGAGGCAGCCCGAGCCCGTGGACCCGGCGACAGTGAATCCAAGGCGCTCTCACTGATCGAATGGCTGGCCAAACCGGGCGGAGAGCTCTGGCCAACGGCGGCAATCGTTGTGGTCAACTGGGCAGCGTCTGTGGTCAACTGCGACAGGCAGGACACGGACCACGGACGCTCCGACTTGCGACGCGTCTGCGGACGCTTCACAATCTTCACGTTCAGACTCTGATTGCTGCTGCCAAAGCCAAGGGGAGTCGCTGGCTGGCCAATGGGTTCAGCGGAGCCGCCAATGCGTTCCGTTGAGTTGCCATACGAATTCGTGCTCGTCTGCATGCAGGTGGCAATGGAGTCGGTGAATCCCTCCGACGAATCGGAGCCAACACCACAAACTGCATCCTTTTGTGGCATGGAATCTGTTTCCGAAGCCTCACCGGAGGCTTCACAATCATCTGGCTTTGTAGGCGCCTCATGTGAATGATGATTACGGTTCAAAAGCTGCGGTGTTGCAGGCTGATGTTCCAGCCATTCCTGTAGAGAATTAGGGATGATTAGTTGAGGTATATAGAGGAAATCTTGAGAGTTGTGAGCTTACTTCGACACGCTGCTTGATGGGACCGGGCATGATGATGTCGCGCTTCTTGACCGTCGACGAAATCTTGATGATGGAATGTTTCTGCTTCGTTGGCGTCTTCAGTGCTGCCTCCTGAGCGTCGCGCACCAAATGCTCCGCTTCGAGTACAAGCTGCTTGATTGAATCATGCGAGACCTTGCCCTAAAATACAGAGAGGGAGAGAGAGAAATGGAGAAGAGTATGAGCGGGAGAGTTAGATAAAGTAAATGAGTAAAAAGTTAATGAGCATGGCGAATTGAAATGCCCTCGCTTAGGTCACACGTCACAAAGTGACGCACAGCGAGAGAGAGAGAGAGGAAGAGAGAGAGAGAGAGAGAGAGAGAGAGAGAGAGAGTGGAAGAGAGAGAGAAAGAGTTGAAATGCAATTGCAATCTCTCTCTCCACTGCTTATCAGTCTCTTAGCAAATTCTATTCTTTTTTTTGTATTTCTATATACTCATTTGTTTGTTTAGTGCATTCATTGTTCATATTATTATTCACTTGGCAAACATTCATTCAACTCTTTTCATTTTTTATTTCTGCTTTCTTTCTTTTTGCTTATCTCTGCTGTTCTCGCTGTCTGTTGTGTCTTAACGCCTCAATCAAGCTTTGCCTAATTGTTGTCTACACAAATGTGATTTCAATTGTCATACCCTGTAATCGGGCTTAACGAATGAGTTGGATCTTAATATAAGTTGGAGTCTTTTATAAGATTGAACTTTTTTCATATTTTGATTAAATCATTTTAAATACCATAAAGAAAGATAAAAATTCGGTTACTAGGAAGTTTGTTAGTTTTTTCATATTCAGCAGATGAAATAATTATGAATTAAAAACTTCGTTTAACACTCTACGAAAAATAATAAGATTTTTGAAATATCATTTTTCAAATGACTAAATAATTCGTAAAGATCTTTGTTGAATAATAAATTGTAGAAATGTGTTTTAAGCTAACTTTTCAGTAGATTTTATTTAATTTTGAAATGTTCTTTTAGACTTTTAAATCAGCTATTCAATTTTTAAAGCCTGTTACAAATTACAATGACTCAGACTAAGATAGGTCAACAATTCTAAAGAAAATCAACAGCTCTTGCCTTCAATATCATTTGACCTCCCATTGAGACATTTTTCTTGACAATCCAATGTTAATTTGACATAATCAACACAAGATTGCTCATAGAATTAGAACTTGAAAGACTATCGAAAATTACAGAAAATTGGAGAGGGAGAGAAACTCAGTGAAGCGTTGATAATGATTCGATTGCCATTTGTATTGTTTTGTTTTTTGTAGATATTACAAAACTTGTAGCTACTCAAAAAAGGTATTTGAAACGAAAAGCTTTGGGGTTAACCTTACAACAAAAAGTCATGAAATAAAATTAATGAATGGTTAATTGCAAATCGTATTGCACAATTGAACAATTTCAAAGTTATTTGGCTTTCAAATGAGTCAAAAGTAAACAAAATAATGTAAAATCTCCATGTCTATCTAAAGTTTTGTTTATTTTTTTTTTATCACATTTAAGTCAAGAGTCTTGGTCGATTGAACATTTGACTTTATTGCTAATCTTTGGTTTAATTTAATTAACAGTTTCCTGTCGCCACGCAGACAGTTTGAGCTGCACTTTAGTGACTGTCAAACTGCAATGCAATCACACACTCAAACACACACAACGGAAACAATTTTCCAAATGCTGTGCCAGTGAAAATGTCGACGTTTTACGACTCTTGCTGCCAAAGTGGAAGCTGCAACAAGAGCAACAACAACTCAACTAGCAACAGCAACAACAACAGCTACAAGAGCAACAACTACAAGAGCAACTGCTGAAAGGCCTTTGCGATTGGGCGTTTGCGATAATTAAAGGCAATTATATGAGTTTGGCTTTTTGTTTAGCCAATGGCCAATTAAGCAAACTGGAAACTTAAACTGCCAACTAGAGCTGGCAGCACGTTAGTTAGTTTAACTAGGCGATAGTATGGGTAGTTTAAGTACTGAACGATAGAAAAAACAAATTTTCTTAAGCGATAGTTTCTGTGGTATTTGTGAGATATTTTATAAAAGCAGATGATAGATAAAAATTGATTTATGAATTAACTAAAATATTTTTAAAAACTTTGAGCAGAAAGTAAAATTCTAAGCAATTTTTCTAAACAAAAGAAACTTAATAAACTAAGAAATTTATTTTCTCTAAAGTTAAGTATTTAGTGACTATTTTTAAAATTTTGAAAAAAAAAAATATTGCTATAAACTAAGCGTTACTATTTATCAAATTTCCATCGTAATTTTATCTCAAATAGTCACAACACAAACTTAAATTTATAAAACCTAATTAAGGAGTTAAAAATGTCTACAAGTTTATACCTCACTAGATTGCAAATTTCCTTTGACACGCGTCCATCTCTAAGTCCGACAATTGGCAACACACAGTGGCTGACAAACTGTTGAAACTCGGCTGACTTTAACTCTTTGGGGCCTTGACAATAGTCGTTTCTTTGGCCGTGTTGTTTTTTTTATGGCCAAAAAAATAAAAACTAATTTAATTGCACTGCGACACGCACGTCAAACGCAAATCGCAAAGTCGCGAAACGAACGCGAAATCGCGAATTTAATCGCAATGAGTGTGCGCGCACAGTTTGACAAGCGTTGAGCGGGCTTAATTACACACTATATATTTTTGTAAGCTAAATGCAAATTACGCGAAAACGACAATAACAACAATAGCAATAACAATAGCTAAAACAATAATAAATTGCAACAAAGGCGGGCAAAAGAAAAATAAACACTTGACAATAGTTGAAATGTTTCAGCGTTTTTTTAATTTTATTTTTGGGCTTTCTATTGTTGCGCGGCAATTGTTTGTTACGTTTTGTATCTGTATCTGCAACTGTAACTGTAACTGTGTATCTGTATCTTTGTATCTCTGAATGTATCTGTATCTGTACGTGAGTATCCGTAACTCAACCGTTAACCGCGACGTCGCAAAACGTACTGAAAGTTGCTGTGAATTCAAATCAAACTGACAGTCAAATGCGTTTGATAATGGCACCACCAACCTGATCTGGTTGCGGTGGTGCAGGGAACAGGTGCCACCACCACCGATAAGATAAAAGTCGGCAAATATAAAATATAAAATATTGGCAAAATTTTTACAATCGAAATTTGCACAGGTCTTGTGATCGATCAACGATCGTCATCGATTAACGGACGCAACTTTCCTTTTATTTGTTTGAAATTGTTATTAATTTTTTAACAGCATTTAATGTTTTTTTTGTTAACAAGTCAATTTAGTGCTCGTTTTATTTTAATGTGTGACTTTGAGTGCGCTGCGATTAGATAAGGTGTCGATTTGATTTGGTTTTCATTTGGCAAAAGGCAAACGTCATCGATTTTTTTTATTATTTGTCGCTTATCTCGAACTCATCGCAATGGGAGGCGTATCAATTGATATATGTACGACTTTGCACTGCACTGCATAAACGCATAAATTAACGAGAAATAAAACCCAACCAACTTTATATGCATAGTATATCCGAAATTTGTCATTATTAATCAAATGTTGAGTAAATTTCACTCTCAATAAATCAACGCAGCGGATGCTTGGGACAGGAGAAGTCTGGACCTGAAAATGGAGTTGAAGCTGCAATTGAAGCTGCCCTCGGGTGGATGACAGTGAAAACTGCGTAGACAGTGCCTATATAAGAGAGGGGATTCAACTTGTCAACGACAAATGCAAATGCGACGCACACAACGCACGATCAGCAGCCGAGCAACATGTTGCCGATATATGTTGCACGCGGCGGCATGTTGCTGATGAATGTTACCGATCGTTATGGGGACAGCAAAAAAGTGAGAGTGTCAAACGAGTGCCAAAACATGTTGGATAACTCAGACGTTGATAATTACTTTAGGCAAGAGGGAGAAAAAAAAGAGTTAAGCATACGCTTGCAACGCTTAGAATCGTTGAGAGAGGAAAGTATTTTATATTAGTGATTTATATTTATACAAAACATAAGTTCACTATAATAAGAAAAGATAGGACTGATACCAGAATATATGTCGTTCATAATTTACAAAGAAGATCACGAAAAAATGATACACTAGACAATCTAGTGAACTTAAGTATATAAACTGTGTAGGGAATATCATAACAAATATAAGACAAGATCTTCAATAAACATTCAAATATACTAATAGGAAAATTTATTCAAATTAAATTTTATTATAATTATCTCTCTCTTTTCCTTTTGATCTTTCCCTAGTTGTGTCATTATTATTTTTTATAACGGCATGATCAAAACCAAAATAAATAAAGTGATACACATTGATATACTCCACAATAAAATTTCCCATTTGAGTCAACATTTATTAATCGTACAACAATTTGCCAGTTTTACAAAATTCCACCCGCTGCTTTACACAAAAGGCGCCAATGAAATGTCTTAAATTACCAAAAGATGATCGTTTACAGCCCATTACGCTCAGCAACTTGTCAGTGGACATGTTTGGGGACATGTTTACCAGCAAATTGACACGAAAAAGCCACAAAAAGAGCTTAGAGAAATTTGAGGCGAATCCACACACGCACCACACATTGGCACCACCACCACCGTGCGCATTGGACCACCAACATGGCCAGTTGAGTTGATTTCGATGGATCGATCGAATGCTGCTCTCTCGTATGCATTTCAAGCGAAACTGAAACCATGAGAGCCTCCAAGCCAAGTCAACAACAAAGGCGAGCCGGCTAGCTGGCGAGTTGGTGAGTCGACAATCCATTGATCGAGAGCTGGCCTTCATCGTTGGCCTGGCTTAAACTTAAACTGGGCATGGTCATGGTTGTGTGAACGTGCGACACGCAATGTAGGATTCGCAACGGAGTCGGCCATCAACTGATGACAAATTGCAAGTGAATTTTACTTTGGCCGTTGAAAGGGAAAACGTTTCAGTTGTGGGCAGCTACACTGACAAAAATCAAAGAGTATCTCTGATAATATTTTAGCTGCATCTAAAAATATAAAATCATAATGCCCTTAGTGGTGAATAAGTACAACCCAAACGGTAAGAGCTAGAAGGCTTAAATTTTTACATCTTTCTTATCACTCAATAAAAAATGTAGTAAATACATTAAAAAGCAAAAAATTTTTTTAAGCTCATTATAAAATGTTCATTGAATTCATTTTTTGAAGAAAGTAAGAGATACTTCACTCTGTTTTATTTACTTTCGTCTTACAAAGAAAGATAATTTTTATTTAAGTCACTAGCCACATTATATATTTTGTAAATCTCTTGCCAATTTTTCTTCAAGTTCAACAGAAATGAACGACCTGGTTTCTCTCAGTGCATAACTCTTTTTAAGCATAATAACATTTGTCAGCGTGGAATCCAATTGCAACTTAAACATAGAGAAAGTAGACTAAGAAGTCAATCCTCTTAGTGCTACAGTTTTCAGAGCACAGGAAATGCTTCCGCTTCCTTTAGCTGAGTTTTATAGTTATCTAATGATAAATGATAGATGTATCAAAGAGAGATCGAGACTTACCTTCGATGGCGACATTGTGGCATTGCTGCTGCTCGCCTGTGATTTGGCCGACTTGGCTGGCGATCTTGGCGGCAAACGATTGCCATTGGCATTTGGATGAACATTTCCATTGCTCATCTCACTGGGCCAGACACTAATATTGCAGATGTCCGCGCGACTATAGAAACTACAATGGTTGTTGTTGTGCAGCTGTAATAAAAAACAAATAAGAAAAAGAAAATGTGCTTTAATTAAAAATGAAATCAAAAATTGGGAAAAGCGAATGTCTTTCTCTCTATAATCAATCAGCTGAGAGGAGTTGGGAGCACTTCCTGTGCTGCAATTCGTGTGCATGGCTTTATTGCAATGTTGGCCCCAAATCCCCGCCATAAATCTTGGCCAGTCCAACGAATGAACAAACGTGTCCTCGTCGTTGTCGTACTGTCTTTTGTTGTCCCTTTCAATTGTAAACTGTTTGCCATTTCTTGGAGTTTTCTGTTGCTGTTGTTGTCTCGCAATGAAGAAATAAATCACACGTTTTTAGTTAATTTCGTACTTTCCCATTTTTGACGTGAGCTGCTCAATTTCCACTAGTTTTTCCTGGACCCAGAGACAGGCTGACTGACTGTCTCTCTCTCTGTCTGTCTGTCAGTCTTCGGGATTGGGAGACGGTAGTTGGTAAGCATATTTGAATGGCAGCTGCTGTCGGTGCATGATTCGCTTTCATTAACCCAACTGCTTAATCATCAGGTGCAGGCAATAAGAGGCGGTAGCCATTTATTGAAAATGCGCCCCCCTTTTAGACCAGTTTAGTTCAACATTTCCCTCTCTCTCTCTCTCTCTGTCTCTCTCTCGCTTTTGCTGGGCTTACAGTGTTGCAAGAAATAAACCAAGCAACTTTATTGACACAAGTCAAGAGACCTGCACAAACAGACAGACAGTGATCGAATCGAAATGCAACTCAACGTGCAGACTCAAGTCTTAAGCCAACTGTGGCAACTGTGGGAAACTGTGCAATACCCTCAACTGGCAACTAGCAACTTGCAAGTTGTGGCATGTCTGTGATTTGTATTTGCGAATTGTGGTCTATAAATGGCAGACCAACATCTACTTGAGTTCTCAGCTCACTTTTGGAGTGCCTTTGCTTATTAGCTAGCTGATGCATCAGCCCATTAAGACAACTGGCCAAAGTCAAAACCAAGCCAAGCCGGATTAGTTTAGATTAAAGACAATGTTCTCATATTATTTAAATGAATTGAATACCTTTGACATTTAATATAATTGTATATTGCATTTAGTTTAAGAACTTTGATGAATTCTAAGCCAGGTGCTAAAGAAAACTCTACTAAAAAACTTTGAAAAAGTTTTAATATCGATAGCTACTTATTTAAAATAATGAAAAGCATTGTTTTATTTTACTATTGCGTAAATAATAGTATGACAAATTTAATGTTTTTTACAAGCGGAACAGTCGAGTGCACTCGACAGTAATATACCCTGGGCCTAGGCTTCGGCATGCCGAAGATTAGATGCACATGCAATTCTCGTACTTATCCTCAAATATCGACCTATCGTTTTTGTGGCAGCTACATACATACATAATAATTTAAGTGATTTAAACCAATTTTAAAAATAAAAATAAGAAAATAAAAACAATAAAAAATTAATAATTAAAAATCATGTGCATCGACAGAACCGGGACTCGAACCTCGATCTCCCGTTTCGCTTGCCGAGCACTTATCACCTTCCACCACGCCGCAACTTGGATTGAAGATGACAAATTCGATAAACATTCTTGCAGAGGGAATGTTAAATGAATTAATTGACCATTAATTATATTCTATTTATAGAATTGCCATTAAAATACCTCGGACAAAATTGTTAATATCTTCACTATTTATGGCCCATCCTTCTGGGCATGATCCTACACCCGTTGAAATAAAAAAAACTTCAAAATTTAACTCAAATCCCGAAATTAAAGGTGATGTCAGTTTTTGATTAATCGCGTCAAATTTGCTCAAAAATCAAGGTCATGTTGACAGTTTATTTGGATTATCGTGTTGTAGTTCATTATAAATTCCTTCCGACCGACCAAACTGTCAACAAGGAATATTGTTTGAGAGATTTGCGTCGTTTGCGCGAAGCTATGCGTAAAAAGACGCCAGAACTATGGGCTGACAACTCATGGTTCTTGCAACACGATAATGCGCCCTCTCATACTGCCCCTGTTCTTCGTGACCATTTTGCCAAAAACTCGACCAAAATTTTCCCACAGCTACCTTTTTCGCCTGATTTATCTTCGTGTGACCTCTGGCTATTTTCTAAGCTCAAAAGACCACTCCGAGGACACCGTTTCGAGTCGATTGAGGAGATTCAACCAAAATCGCCAATTGCACTTTTGGCGTCGTACAAAACTAATCGTAGCTTAAACACTAATGAATATTTTAACGTATAATTTTGCACAGATGTTAGTGATAGTAGTGCCAACCTAAAAGTACAAACATTTGTTCCAATTGGAATCCCAAAATTTTTTAAATTTAAAATTCCCGATACTTTTTGCCCACAGTAGTATATGTTATTTTTTTTTATGTTTCTGTATTAACTCAATTATACTGATTTAAGTATTTTTGTCGAGCACTTGTTATTGATATTTTACAGCCGTCTTGACTTTAAATTATGTCTGATTCTAGATTTTATCATATTTAAGTAAATTGGTAACATATCTCAGCATATCTTGTAGACAGCTATTTTAATATTTAAATTCTAATAACTGTCAATGATTGGTAACCTTTCTCATTCCATTTTTTTTAACTGCACATTCCCTGCGTTCTTCTTAAATATCATCTTCCATTTCGACATCAACTTTGCATTTAAATTCAAATCCCAAAAGAATCACTTGACTTCACTCACCTGTGCTGCATTTCCATTTGCATTATCAGCAGCAGTTGCCTCATCAAAGTTCTCTAGCAGTTGTTGTTGCAGTTGTTGATATTGTTGTTGTTGCTGTTGCTGTTTAGAGTCAAAGCGCGACTGTTGCTGATGTCTGTGATTATTGTTATTGTTGTTGTTGTTGATGTGGTTAGCATTCAGTTGTTGCTGTGACTGTTGACTGTTGTTGTTGTCGCTTTGCAGTTGTTTGTAGCAATTGTTGCTAATGATGTGTCTTGTGTTGCTGCTGCTGCTCAAGCGGCTGTTGCTGCCATCGCTGTTGTTGTTGTTGTGGTTGCCGTTGCCATTGATTTGCATGTCCATGTCCATGACGCTGCTGCGCTGCATTTGAGTGACTCGCGAGGTTGCCGAGGTCTCAGTATGAACACCGTTCGAATTGGACGATGAGCAGGCGCTGCTGCTGTCGTAGTTGCTGTTGCTGTTGCTGCCACTCCCACTGCCAACTAGCACGACACCAACAGCAGATGTTGTTGTTGCTGTTGTTGTTGCTGCAATTGTTGCTGTTGCTGCTGTCGATGTGGTCACCAGCGTCTCTTTGTTCTCCTTATCAGAGTCGTCGCTGGGCAATGTTGCTGTTGCTGTCGCTGTTGCTCCTGTGGCGCCAGAGGTTGTCGACGAAATGGCAGCCGACTGCAGACCATCAACTGTTGTTGCTGCAGTTATTGCTGCTGCTGTCGCTGTTGTTGTTGTAGATGTTGCTGCCGTGTAGAGCCAACCGTCGTCGTCGTCATCCGAAGAGGCATCAGCCGATTTGAGTATCTAAAGGTTGCAAGGCAAAACAGAAAAATGAATACACATATATTTAGTTAGTATGGAAAATTAGTATAAAAATCAAGCAACAACAACATGCAAAAATGTTGTGTGGGCCGTGGAGATGCAGACAACAACAACAGTTGAAGTTGTAGCCCAATGCAATGCAATGGCAATGCCAACAAATGAAGATGAAGATGAAGTAGTAGAAAATGAAGTTTAATTAGCGTTACTTGCGCAAAATGGCAAATTGTAACTTGTAGTCGCAGCAACAACAATTGTAGTTACAAATTGTTGCTGTTGCTGTAGCGAGTCGCATGAGTGGCAAAAATCTTTTGAGCTTCGTCTCAAATGCCGGTTGCATCCTCCAGCTCCATTCTCCACAACTGTTGGCCATGGCAGCAGCAGGAGGAGGAGAAGTTGCCGCCCTCAACCACAGTTGCCGCTGTCGTTTTCTCCATGTTTGCAATTTATATTAATGCCGCGACGTTTCGTTTGGATTGTGTTGGCAAAGGCGGCGACCTTAGGCTTTAGCTTTGCCTCTTGCCACTTGCCAGTTGCATGTGCAGCCAATGCACTTGTCGTTACTCTGCCTGTTGCACGTGAGGCAACAACAGCAACTGTCGCCGCGACAAGTCCAAATTGCACCATGCAAATAAATGTACTTTATTAGCTGCATTTTGAAAGTGTAACGAAACTTTTATAAGCAAATCTATCTCAGAGTTGTTGAAACTTTTTCGGTTTCTATAAAAAAGTAGCTAAATATTTAAGGGAATTTATTATTCAAAATTGTATCACCAAGGTAAAGCTGAATATTTCTTTCTTTCTTTTCTATTGTTATGTATTATTCATTTTACATTTATTATAATTGAATTTACCTTAGTTATTAAATTAAATTAAATTTAAGCATAGTCTGAAAAAACGCTGAGTTTAAAAAATTTGATCTAAATAGATCGAATTTATTTTGATGTCATTTATTGAACTGAATATACAAATCAGAATAATTTAATCTTTTTTGTAAGATCTCCTTGAAACAAAGTTAATTTTACAATTCAGTTTCATCGCATACTTTAATCTTATTCTCCCTAATCTTCTATTGATAACGCACCCTAAATATCGGTACCTTGAAATCAAAACACGGAACTAGATGTGTATAGCTCAGTCTAAGAAACTTTTGGCCTCTGACATGGTTCAAAAAACTGTTGCCTTAGGTGCAGGCGGACTGTAAGTTGAACCTTATGAAAGTCCATTGATGATTAATGATTAATGATGATGCGGCATTATAATTATGACTACCAGATAATGGGGCAAACAAAGTTAATTAAGAAATTGTTAGAGGCATGCCAAAAACTACATAGATATGCGAGTATAAATGTATTTTCGATAATATGTATTTATATATTAATTAGTTAATAAATTAACGATATTAAGAGATGCAAAAAAAACAACATGCAAATTAGTTGAGGCCAAAAAAAGCGGGACACATTCATGACGAATGTATTTATGTTGAGATGTATATTTTTGATTTTTTTGAATGTTCCATGATTGCTAATGAGCTGGCAATCGAATTGTGTGTCGATTGTCGATAAGTCGAGGTCGCACACCGATAAGCGCAACGAATTTGGCGTTGCTGATGAGAAGACCAAAACACCAGAGATTTTTTGAGAGTGAGTGAGACCGATCCACCAGGTAATAGAAAAAAACCAACACCTGCTGATAACGGTACTTACTTGTTGCTGGGCAACGGCAAAGGCACTGGCAACATCAGTTTCCCCCTCGCCCGTCGTCGTACCGCCGTCCGTCCCAGCGCCGCTCGTCTCATTATCCGTATCCAGATGCTTGAAATAGAAGATGGCGCAATTCTTGGACTTGCGATTGGAACGATTGAACTTGGAGGTGTCATTGTGGCCGACTTTCGACTTTCTCAGCACCGTCGGCGACTTGTTGTTGAGGTCATGACCATGTCCATGACCATTATGATGATGATGATTGTGATTGTGATTGTGATGATTATGGGTATTATTGGGTGTAATTACAGCGACAGCAATGCTTTTGGGCTTCGCACTATGATTGTGATTGTGATTGAGATTGTGGCACTGTGGCGGCAACATTTTGTTGCCGTGTCGCGTCTGCAACAGCGATAGATTTGTTAAATTGGGCGTGGAGTTGCTGCTGCTGCCGTTAGTCTGCGACATATCGACATGAACCAAATGTTGCAGCTGCTGAAGTTGATGATGATGATGATGATGCTGCCTGCAAGTTGCAGCTATGATCCCACCTCCACTTCGTCGCGTCAGCTGTTGCACCTGCTCCAGATCGCTGCTCTCGGAGTCTGCCTCAAAGTCGGTGAGTGTCGCCGGTGCGGTGGCTAAATTGCTGTTGACTTTCGACGGGCGCCAGCCGCGTTTTGCAATCACAAAATCAACAACGTCTGCACCGTCGTCGTCGTCCTCCTCCTCGGCCTCCTCGTCTGCCTCGTCACCGGGCTGAGAGTTGTTTTTGTTGTATGTGTGTTATGGTTAGGCAAATGCAAAATTGCAGGCAGTTAGGTCAAAAGTTCAAACACACACACACGCACAGACACACACACGATAACAATTTACATGCTGCTGCAGTGCTGCCAACTCGGGCAAATTTTGAATATTTTTTTTTTGGTAGTTTCCGTATTTATACTCTTGCAGAGGGTATTTTAATTTGGTCACAAAGTGTGTAAAAACTGACAGAGCCTATAAGCTATAAACATACTATATTCTTGATCAGAATGACGAGCTGGGTCCATTAATTTTCTATGCAAACTAGTCTCTCAATTTTGGAGATGAAACTTTGTAAAACTCCGCGTTTTTGCTGCAAGCAGTACACATGTCAGAACCGTCCGGATCGGATGACTACATCGTCCAGTTGTCATAGGAAAGATACAGTCGAACTTCCCTAACTCGAATCACCATTATCCAAAGAAAAGGTTCGAGTTATGGAGATATTCGACGTATAGAGTTATTTTTCTTAAGTTTCTTAATTTTACTGCCACTCATTTAGCTCGAGCTAGAGAGAAATTCGAGTTATGGAAGTTTAACTGTATTTTAAAAACTAACATTTAGTGAAAAAAACAATAATGTTTTTCCAATATTTTGTACTGTTCAAATTTCTTTCAAATCGACTCAAAATAAATCAAAATCTACTATAAATAAACTTATAATTATATACTATTATATTATAACATTATGTTATACAGCGCTCTGCAAGAGTATTAAATCTTTGGCGGGCCAAAGTCAAATTTTCTTTATTTTGTGTTCTTTTCTCTGTCTCAATTTGGGACTTAAGGATAACGGTTTGGGTTAGGTTAGGTTTTTTTTTTAAATTTTTTTTGGACTCAAGAAGTTGACAATACTGTAGAAGGCATGCATAATTCTAACTAGCAAAAACAACAACAAGAAGAATACAAGAACAACAACTACGAGCAAACGCACAAATTTGGCACAAAAATATATGCAAATTATATTCGGTTACTTTTGGTTTGTTTACCTTTTGGGTTGCGATACAATCGCGTGACTGATCCTCAGCTGGCACGTTGGCGGAGACAATCTCTGTGGCAGCAACTTGACAGCGTTGCAACAACTCGCCCGAATTGTGACTGGGAGCAACACTCTCGCACTCCAGATCCAAATCGGAGCCCACTTCGTTTAGATCGTCCTCGGTGGCAGCGTCGCCTTCGCCCTCGTAACCAAATGAATCGTCTTCCGTATCGTCGTCGTCATCCAAGCCAGTCTGTGGTTAGAAAAAGACACAAAATGGGTTGCATGAAAAACTGTTTAAGATTCTGCTGTTAAGATCTAATCAATACGTATAAATAATAGGTCAACTTGAACTTGAAATGGTAGTTAAAATAGTTATCACGCTTTGCTGATAAATAAATAATAAGGAATGAAGCTTATTGAATTTTTAGAAAATGTTTATATAACATTGTTTATTTTACAGCAATTGAAATTCTCTTAACAATGGAAAAAATGTGTGGAAAACCAAGAAATATAAACTTAACCTTAGTAGTATAATAACATGAAGAATATTGAAAGATCTCAGGCATCTGTTTTTCACAGAAATATAAATATATTTAATATTTATTTTAATTACTTTAACTGCTTAAACTTTTCTTTTTCATACTTCATCTAACGTTGTTAAAACAAATGTTATATTGTATTGTTTCCATATTCAGATTTCTAAATTTCTTAACACAATTCCGTTTTTGATTATAAAGTTGCTTAAATAAAAGCTGAATTCATTTAACATTTTCCATCAGTTACAGTGTATTTTAACCTCAATTTATCATTGCAGCTTATTAGTCTGGCAATATGAATTTCAGTTTTTAATTGGTCAACTTGATAGCGATCTGAGGAAAAAGCATAAATGTTGTTGGTCAGCGCGTTGGAGCGTTTTCACAATTTTCACACAAATTTTCCCATTGGGTTTTTCAACGCTTTTCGCTTGGCCATCACGTAACCATCTCGCCTGTTGTGTTGGCCTGGTCGGTTGGCATGATTTGAGCTTCCTTCTTCACATATGTTATAATTGCTTTCAATTGCACGGGGCCAAGAGCCAGACAAACAGACATAAAATAAAAGGAAAATGAGCGGACAGACAGACAAACTGAGAGACAGACAAACAGTTGTTGGGCCAGACAGATGACAGATAATCCAAAAAAGAAAACAGTGTAGTGGAAAAACAAAAGAGGCAAACGAGGCGCACACGTCATGTGGGTGGCGCTTGAGGGGTAATAGGAGAGGGGAGGAGGGGGAAGTGGGGCGAGTACTCATCATATGCGGGGGCGGGCCTTGACGCCCCTTGAAACATGAACACACAAGTGTTAAGTTGTTTAAAGCGTTTTTTTGGTTTTTGGGAAAGCAACTTGTTGGCATCTTAACCTCATTTGACCTTGACGCCCCTCATTCAAACCCCCTCTCAACCCTTTTATCCACACTTCTAATATGCTGTTACAATTTTCCAAAAATTTCTGTTCATAATAATAAACATAGCATTTCATTATTGCCTCACATTCAAACGTTTCGATTTATTTTATGCCTTGCGCATTAACAAGTTTTTTTTTGGCTTTTAGCGGATTTGCGTAATGCTGACCAAAAGAATTTTCATGTTAACGAGGCCTTCTGAAGGTCAAACGATTCTTCGCCGCCTCTTCTACATTTCGAACTCTTTCAAGGCATTCAAAATAATTGATTAATCATGTTATTCAGGCTACTTTAGACACTTGAAGGCGCCTTTTTGATTGAGTTTGTTTATAGGTAAACAAAACATCAGTTTTTTACAGTGTTTTTCCCTTTGAAAACAGCAGGTGAATTTCGGTCAGACAAACAAAAGAGTTAGGGGGAATTGTAAATTGCTTTCAGCTGGACACTAGCCATCATTTTAATGATACACAAAATGTAACAACAGACCAACGATCTCTCAACCTGTAAACAGTTTTCAGTTTGAGCTCAATCTGAACATCTGCCCAACTGCATCTACACTTTCTACAAATTTACATAGCTCACCCGCATTTGTAACGCTCTCGAAATTAACCGAAAGACGAAAAAAAGGTGGGGAAAAACATGACAATAATCCAATAAAATCTAACGACAAGCTGCTAAAGACGACATAAGAGAACTTAATCCAAACACGACCAAAGTTTTCTTCGATTTTGGGCTCAGTTTGAGATGCGTTGAATTGGGCGCGTGTTTCCAGTTTCTGAATAGAAACGAATACGAAAAAAGACGGATAACTATAACTAATTTATTTTATTTTTCTGAAAATATAGCTTGGCCCTTTTCATTGATTTTTTATTATTTTAAATTAAAATGTTATTTAAGTTTAATTAATAATTAAAAAGGTAATTATAAACAAAAGAATCATTTACAATAAATATATTTTTTTAATAAAAAGACCGAAAGCTAGAACTTTATAATTTTATTTTATATTTCTGAAAATATAGCTAGGCCCTTTTTATTGATTTATTATTATTTTAAATTCAAATTTTACTTCAGTTTAATAAATAATTAAATAAGTAATTTATACACATAATAATCATTTACAATAAAATATTTTTTTTAATAAAATATTAACCCTCTAACACGTAAGCATGCCTCAAGGCACTTATCCGTTAAATCGTAATAACTTAAAAAGTAATCCGTTTTTTAACAAGAAAATATTTTTTAACTGTTGCTAATAAACACAGCTTGACATTTGCAACATGCTTTAAAGCACTCGGAAGCTTTTAATGGTGCTTTTTTTTTGATTAAGACATGCCATGTGTTTTTTCCGTTTTTCTTTCGCGAAAAATCTCGGGAGGGTCAATTTCAATCTGCTCTTATTCTGTACACACAACAAAATCTATTTGGTTGGTGTTACATAGCAATAGATAAATGACAAATCTAAGATGTAAAAATATTTTCAACCGTCTTATTTCACTGATAGCCCCAAAAGAGCCTTGAGTCACTTTTCACATTTTGTCACCTTACAGGTGAACGAAGCCTTGTACACCTTTTCTGAGCTCATTTCTTCTTCACTCACTCTGTTTCTTCATTATTTTAAAAGATAGCCTTAGAGGGTTAAATCAGAATTTATTTATCAGGGGTGCCACACATACAAGTTTAACACATAATAATCATTTACAATAAATATTTTTTTTTAATAAAATTATTAAATCAGAATTTATTTATCAGGGGTGCCACACATACAAATTTAAGTGAAATTCAATCGAAAGCGATTTCTGTGGCACCCCTGTATAAATGTTAAACTTCCTATTGAATCTAGAACTTTTCAGAACGTGTCACTCCACAGGTCAGTTAAAGTTTTCTGCTCTTTGCTTTTTTTCTTTTCACTGAAACTCTCTGCTGCTTCTCTCACACACTTTCCCAACTTAAGCTTCATCTGCCCACAGACGCTTGAGTCTTGTTTGATCTCAACCTTCGTCTTGGTCTTCTTCTCTTGGTTCTACACAATTTATGAACTTATTATGCAAAATGCCCTTAGACTCGATAATCAAGACACGGGCAACGCCTGCCACTTCCAACCAGCAATGGAGACGGCAATAGCACATGCAACGTTGAACGTGCAACGTGGCGGGTGTTGCCTTTAGTTGGAAATTAAGTTCAAGTTTATCGCGACGCACTTCACGCGAACTCTGCGACTGTGGGGCGTATCTATCGGACAGGGGGCGTGGCATTGCAGCGGGACACGTAACGCTGTTGTGTTGGCAGCTTAGCACCTCATTTGCGGGTAACTTGGAGCCCAGCGTTCTTGCTGAGTGTGTATGTTTCCTTTTGCTCTGGTTAACTATCATTAGTGTTGCCTTTGGGGCATGCTCGATAAGCATCTGCCACAACAGCAACAACAATAACAACTACAACAACACGCAATCTTTCGCTCTGTCACAATTCTCATGTCATTTCTCAAAGTTCCAAAGAACTTTATTTTCTCGCATTGTGTATATTAAGGGTACTACACAAGCCGATTACTCGTTAAGTCTTTCTGCTTTTTCTATTTCTTTGGTGGGAAAATTTCGTCAAGTTTCTATTTGTTTGTTTGTTTTGGCTACCGTTTTTTTTTTATTCAATTTTCTTCGTATATTTTGTAGTCTATTTGTTTTGAGTTGAAAATTATGAATTTCTCACACGTCGACATTTAATTATCGTTAAACACTTTCGTGTCATCGATGTGGGGGGAACGCCTCTATTAACATATTATGTTTGTATGTGTGTGTGTGTAATTATCGTGCAATAAAAACGTGAGCTGCAACTTGAAATTGTTATTCGTAGTATAATGAATGACTAAAGAGTACAACAACAAGTGAATACATGTATTCGCTCATGTACATTCGCTGACAGCTCAGACTTAATTGGTGTTCCACACTCAAAAAAAAATATATATATTTAACTAAGGTAATTAAGATTATATTATAGTAATACTACTGTGGGCAAAAAGTATCGGGAATTTTAAATTTAAAAAATTTTGGGATTCCAATTGGAACAAATGTTTGTACTTTTAGGTTGGCACTACTATCACTAACATCTGTGCAAAATTATACGTTAAAATATTCATTAGTGTTTAAGCTACGATTAGTTTTGTACGACGCCAAAAGTGCAATTGGCGATTTTGGTTGAATCTCCTCAATCGACTCGAAACGGTGTCCTCGGAGTGGTCTTTTGAGCTTAGAAAATAGCCAGAGGTCACACGAAGATAAATCAGGCGAAAAAGGTAGCTGTGGGAAAATTTTGGTCGAGTTTTTGGCAAAATGGTCACGAAGAACAGGGGCAGTATGAGAGGGCGCATTATCGTGTTGCAAGAACCATGAGTTGTCAGCCCATAGTTCTGGCGTCTTTTTACGCATAGCTTCGCGCAAACGACGCAAATCTCTCAAACAATATTCCTTGTTGACAGTTTGGTCGGTCGGAAGGAATTTATAATGAACTACAACACGATAATCCAAATAAACTGTCAACATGACCTTGATTTTTGAGCAAATTTGACGCGATTTTTTCGGTCTCGGCTCACCTTTAGCCGATATTCGCTCGATTGATCGGTAATTTCCATGTCGTAAGCGTAGATCCAAGTCTCATCGCCCGTAATAATGCGTTTTATCTTGTCCTGGTAGTCAGAAAACATTGTTTCACTCACTTCTACGCGGGGCTTTTTTCGATGAAATTGACCGTTTTTTGGCACCAAAATCGCCAAATGCACATTTGGCGTCGTACCAAACTAATCGTAGCTTAAACACTAATGAATATTTTAACGTATAATTTTGCACAGATGTTAATGATAGTAGTGCCAACCTAAAAGTACAAACATTTGTTCCAATTGGAATCCCAAAATTTTTTAAATTTAAAATTCCCGATACTTTTTGCCCACAGTAGTAAATATTATGAAGAAATTGTTTAAATTTGCAGTGAAAATATTGTTTTTTTTTTGGATAAAAAAATATATCTAATTTTAAAATTTCTATTATTTCAAAACAAATAAATTGCTCAAGTTATCAGAATAATTTCTGTAGTATTCTAAACTCTTTCAATTATATATATTTACTTCTCAGTGTAAAATAGTTTTCCCACACGACATTTAAAGTTCTTATTGTTTGCTTTGCATTTAACAGGTTCTATTGTCTGATCAAGTAAGAAATGAATATTATATAGTATTCACAAATAAATGCCTTATATCACATCTAACCATTCAATTCGCTTTAAATGCCACAATTATTAAATAATTCGTTTGGAATTCAAATTCCCATTTACAGAGCGTCAACAAATGCCATGCAAAAGTCAGCATGGCGCGAACGAAAATTGCAGACAACTACAACGACAACAACAAATGACAACACTGTTGCAACAACTGCGAACGCGTTGACAACCCACAGGCAACATTGGACGACAACAACATGAACATTTCCCAAGTCATATGAAAGAAAGAAATGAAAGACAGACAGACAGAGAGAGAGAAAAAGCAAAACACAACATGCAAAGCTTAGTTGCCACTTGTCTGCCTCTCCCCACCGCTCAAGCAACAACTGTTGCACCCGCAGCAGCAACAATATTATTACTTTCATTGTTGTTGTTGTTGTTGCTGTTGCAGACAAAACATTTCCTGGTACAGTGGCTGCAGCAGCTTCAACATCCACATTGTCCACAATTTAGCGCAAATATTACAAATCGCATTAGACGCTAAATTTAGCCAAGCGTCTGCCCCAAGCTGCACCAGCAGCAACAGTTGCAGCCGTTGCAACAACAACAGCAGCAGCAACATCAACAACTCCAGCAGCGATGCAACATTCGACAGAATGGCGACAATATTTCAGCAATGTCTGTGACAAATTCTTGTTATGGCTTTGGCATGACCCGATTATGTTGACAGCGCCTGCCATTGGCAACATGTTGCTGCAACATGCTTGCTGTGTGGGTGTTGGCATCATCATGTTGCCAGTCGACGCCAACTCTGCTTGCCCACGCAGCAGCGAAACGATTCTTTAGCCACGCAGCAATTGCTCATAATTTGCAAGTTGTTGAAGGTGATGTTGATGTGTTGCATGCCCCTTTTCATTCCCTCTCTCTCACTCTCTCTCAGGCGGCGCGTGCGCCTTTGAGCCTTTGTGGCAGCAACATTTGCATTTAAGGTGTTGCTAGTTGATTAATGGCAACAGCGCAGTATTTTGTATGCCATTTGTGGCACAGCTTGCCACATCATTGTGACAATTGCAGCCCAATAAAAAGCAGTTAAACAATGCTCAAAACAAAACAAAATATATAAAAACAAAGGCCGCAAGTTGACATTTTGGCCAAAATGTCAATATGCCATAAATGCATCAACTCACAGGGCATTGCAACAGGAGTAGATGCCTTCCCCTGCCCCTGCCCCTTCTCGTTGCATTTGCCACATTGCTGCAATTGAAGATGTCTCTGTCTGCCATTGTTTTTTGTGTTATCCATTGATTTATCTCGCTTCTTTTCTCTCTCTGTGTGTTTTGTGACGCGTTGACAACGGCAACATGTTGCAAGTTGTTGTTGTTGTTGTTGCTGCTGCTCCCATTGCTGCCTTTTTTGTTTACATTTTGACTTCAGCAGCCTCTCTGCAACTTCGCCATTGTAATTTCCCCCCATTGATTATATTGTGGCCACATCTCGTTTGACTTGTGCTCGTCTTTGTTGTTGTTGTGGTTGTTGCTCTTGTTATCGTTGTTGTTGGTGTTGGGGATTATAGGAATTGAAAGTCGTGTGTTTACCAGCTGCTGCCACAATGAAGCAATTTGGCCATGTTGCCACTGCTGCTGCTTTTACTTGTGTTATTATTATTCTGGGCTTCTTTTTATGGCTTATGGCAATCATCCAGGCTAGTTTGCATGTGGGGGAAAATCCCTCCCCCTCGGTGTCCCCTTGTTGCCATTGCAATTAATCATTTGTTGACTGCATTTCTAACTGGAAATTCTCAGTAAAAAAAATCTGTTAATTACTTCCTTAGTTTCTCTATTTTATTTGGCTTAGTTTATTATACTTAATTTGCAACTAATCGAAATAAATATTATTATATGGAAAAATAAATTTTATCAGATTACTGCAATTCTGATTATTTAATTGCCTTTATTCACATCCATTGCAAGGCCATAAAAGAGAAAGCAAAATATCAACAGATGGTGCAAAAAGTGCAGTATGAAATAAGTATTGACTTTGAGATGTAAAATTATAGTTAATTCTTCTGATTTTTGAGTAGTTTACTAAAATCCATAAGAGGTCTTCATCGCTAGCTTTGGCGGAATTACTACTGTGGACTGAAAGATCAGTTAGATTTTCCTTTTTGTTAAAGAAATAAACAGTAAAAAATGTTTATTAACTTATTCTCAAAACATTCTTTATCGAATTTATCTGTGCGTTCAAAATATATGTCAAAGCGACTAATTTTTCTATTAATAACAATGATTATTTTTATATTTTATCTTTTCTACCGGCAGCACTTAAATATTTTCTTCTAAAACTATTATAATCCAGATATACCTAAGTACTTTTAGAAGTTTTACTTCTTTGCATTGGGTATGACATAATAAGTTAGTGATCTAGTGTTTGATTTTAAGGAATTGTAAGACACTTTGAATAAATTATTTTATTCTTAAAAATTAACTAAAACCTACAATTCTTTCAATTTAAACTCCTACAATAAATCTCAACTTTCGTATATTCCAAGAGAGAAGTTTTAACATATTTCAACTGACATATTTAAATTATATTTTATCTTATATATTTATATTCTCATTGAGCAACTTTCAATAACTTTGTATTGTAATATATTGTATCAGATAATGTACAACCTGCTCAATGAAGTTTGATTAATAATCACAGCTCGCCGTTTGCCAATCTGCACGAATAATGAACAATAAATGGCACATGGAAGCCCACATTATCTGGGTAATTGAAAATGAGCCAAGAGACTGGAGACAGCACCACCATAAGACCATAAGACATAAGACAACACCACAACAGCAACACACACTACTGCACCACAATTTGAGTTCGATTTCAAGCTGCATCATTAAGTGCCACCAAAAGTAGATCAACTAACGGCTTGCAGCAACTGATGTTGTTGTTGCTTGTGTGTGTGTGTGTTGCAGTATCATGTGGTGTGGGGATGTGGCCACATTATAAAACAATTTCTCACAAAAACCCACCCAATTTGCCTGCTAACCGCACACACGACCAACAAATTTCCAATTACATGAGCCATTTTGGTAACTGTTTTAGCTGCCATTGTTGTTGTTGTTGCTGTTGTTGCTGTCAGTGTTGGCTAGCGGCTAATTACCGAGTCTGGCCAGCAGAAAGTGAGACTCGTGTGGTAATTACTTTGGCAGCTGCAACACGCTTTTAACGGCCTTGCAATGCGCGCGTCAGCTGAAAGTGAAACTTAAACTTAAGCTCTTTTGGCCATTGTTTAAGCTTTGTGGCATGTGGCAAGTAAGCAGAAATGTATGAGTGTGTGTGTGTGTGCTTCCGCATTGCTGTTGTGGGTGGCACGCCCCAAAAACAACTCCAACAGGCAACAACTTAAAATTTACATAATTATTGTGATTTAATTTGCGGCACTCGCATCTTCCGGGCAACTGCCTCAAAATACACATACACACACCCACAAATTAAATAGTCACAATTTATAACTGTCGGTGGCAACAACATGCAAATACAGTTCCGATATTCCCAACACGATTTGCATGCAACAACAACAACAACAACCACAACAACAGCCATTAAACATTTGTTGCACGTCAATTTTTATTCAATGCGCATTCATTCATTTTCGTGCCTTTTGAAAGCAATAAATACCCATTAAATATGCGCTACATTTTCTTACTATTTTTTTTATGAACTTTATTTTTTGATTTGCTGTCGCTACCGTTTGCTGAAATCACAAGATTGATTTATGCTTTTTGGCTTTTGATTGATGTGCCGCAGCAAACATTTAAATGCTTTGATTTTAATTCACGAATTGCCAATTAAATTCATAAATTGTTAATTTTATATTCTGTTGATCGACGTTAATTGACCGCTCGTTTTGTTCCACACTGCAAGTCCAATTAGCTGCACATTGTGCGTCAAGTGTTGATAAACGTCGTGTCGAGTGTCTGTTTAAATATTCAAAACATTCATATCTCAAAATCATTTGATTTTCTGACGTGATTTATGACACAAATTCGCAAACGCTTAACAGTCAAGGCTTTTGTGTACAAATCTTGATGTTTAGTGCTGAAAAATAAATGTATTAGAACCAATATAATTCAGTGTAGGGAAGTATCTAAGGCTTACTGACTGTTTTTTTTCCCGTTCTTCTTTGTGACATATTCGCAAACGTTTTCTATGTTTAAGGTTTGACGCAACTTTCGATTGTTTTCTGTTGACAAGGTCAATGTTTGGTAGTGTCTGCAGTATCTGTATATAAACTTATTAATGATTATTCGCAATTCTTTTTTCTGTCGTATTCGTAAACGTTACAATCTTAATGTTTTGCTGACATTTTTATTTGCTCATCTCTCATAAAATTGAGTTGTCTGAGTCTCCTTTGTGTCTAATTCGCAAACGTTTTACTGTCAGCTTCTGATAGCAAAAAATATCAACAAAAACGTTTTATTTATTTTTATTTAAATGTAAATATTTATAAAAATATTTGTGTTATTAAGCTACCATATTTAAGCATACTATTTGACTTGTTAATTAATTTATAATCGACCTTTGCTTAACTTATATTTTAAGACTAACTGAACGGTGAGAAGCTTTACCGATGTGAAATTTGTTATAATTTGTATACAGCTGTTGCCAGATGTGAATTGCTTTCAACACTTTCTCACTCGTCTATGTCTGCTGTGCAATTGTGGCCTTCAACTCGGCAAACTGATGATGAATCAATCAAAAAGGTGCATTGGCCCTCAATATTTGTGGCCAAGAATAAACAATAAGACAAGGGCCAAGATGAAAAAAAGGGGAAGCAGCCACAAAAAGCAAATATAATAATCAAGTGTAATCAATGTAATTCAACTGCAAACTGCATTTGTTTATCGAGCAGGATGAGGAGTATCCAGAGGGAGGCAGGGAGTAGGAGGAGGGAGTGCTGGGAAGCCAAGACAAAGGCCAAAAGAAATAAAATGCATAACAGCAAAATGCATTTTATGAGGAGTCGCAATGGTTTCGCTGGGCACGTCGTAAATTTGATTTGGTTTATTTTCATTTGTTGTGCTTATTTTTCTTCGCTTCTTTTCCCCCAACTTCTTCCACATTTTTGTTTTCTGCCTTTGGCCACTTTCCACTTTTTTTTTTGGCAGCAGCTGCAGCAGCAGCTGATGTGGCAAGTTCGAAGTGGTAAGTTGTAGGTGAAGAGTCGACCTCTGGGCCAAGTTAGTTGTTGCATCGGGTCGCCATAAATTTCACTTTTACTCTCCCCCTTTAGGAGACTGTATGTAATTTGATTTTATGCTGGGCATAATTTTTTTTAACAACATTTTACAACACTGGCAGCTGTTTAATATGACTCTGCTTGGTTTATTGACAGCACCTAATTAATGATCACATTTGACATTTGTTGATTACGTACGTGTTGCCACACGCTTTTGCAACATGTTGCTGCCACATGTGGCGACTAATCTATAGGCTTATCCCAAAAAGCTAAATCTGAATGTGGAGCACAAAAATCGTCAAGGAAAGTGTTGCAAATTATAAGGCAACATCGTGTCCACATGCAGAGGCGGCGTCAATTGGTCATACTATATGAATAGGGGGGGCGGTGGATAGGAGGGTCAGGGGGTGGGGAATTGTGCTTAGCTGCAGGCGATCAAATGCAAATTGTTGCATCAGAGAGCGAAGCGAAAAAGCGGCTAAAATGAAATTGTTGCTGCAGCACTTGAAGCCAAGGAGAAACTCGAGTCAAATGAAGCGATCTAAAGCTGCATCATGAACTGCTCCAAAGCCGCAGGCTTGACAGACAGACAGACAGACAACAACAGCAACAGCAACAACAACAAAGAGAGAAACAGCCAAGTTTGCTGTGTGGGTCAAAAGCGGCTACGCTGGCTTTTTGAGCCGACTGAGAGATGTGCGTGCGTTGCATGAATTACGACATTCAGTGTAAATAATCTGGCACGAGTCGGAAGCCAGAAGCAGGGAATAGGTAGTCCACTTTATTCTCTGTAGAGACTATATCTATCCCTCTCTCTGCTGCTCTCCGACACAAATTATACACAATTAAAATGTTGTTACCGAGCGTTTACAAAGCGATCGCAATTATACATGAGCAACAATGCTGCAGGGAAACAACTCAGAACTTTGGACCAGGAAACGTTTAAAGTGCTTTAAATCAGAGCATTGTGCCAGAGGAAAAGCTGAGCAAAAAAAAAAGAGGAGTAGGTGGAGTGGGTAAAAGAGAACTGCAAAACTGGGTCAGTGTGATTATAGGAAAAAAAAAAAAACTTTCACTACCATCTGTTTGTCAAGTGAGTGGGATGCATGCACATAGAAGTCATAGAAGTAGAGAGTTTTGGGGGCACAACGCAAAATTGAGAGATTGTTGTAGTTCTTGTTGTTGTTGTTGTCGTGGTGGAAAGGCTAGAAAGGAACACGTTGTGTCGAAAAAAAATAAGAGCAACACATAGAAAGTGGAAAATCTATTTCATTGTCGTGTTCTAAGTAAAAGTAAATGTAAATCTAGAACTTGAACTTGGTAACTTAATTGTCAAAAGCGAGTCTTTTTAAATATTTTAAATAATTTCTGGAGTTTCTTCTTTTCTTACTTTGTATTTGAGGGAGTTTCGACAAACAGAATTGAGTATTGGATATATCAAGGTTTCACCAATTTTAAGCTTTCAAAACTGATTTGATTAGTTGCGGAATGCTGTTTTAAACAAAATTTGGTCTCCGAATTTATTCTACATTCAAATTAAATTAATTAGCTAAAAATAAATAAAATTAATTAATTAATCTCGTTTAAAAAATTGTTGCCCGTCGCTTTTTAAAATTTTTAATTTTACATTAATTTTTAACAATTTTTTACCAGAACTCCTTATGTCCAAATTGTACGGCAAAACATTCACTACATATAATGCTTTTTTAACTGTCTCCTGTTGTACCTTTTTTTTACAGACATTCTCTAGGATACTCCGCTAATACAAGCTATTAAATCAACCATCCATCAAAGTGCATTCCTCAACGAAAAGATAAATCATTTAATTAGCTACAATCACGAAACAATTGACGACAGAATCTATCTCTCTCTCTCTCTCTCTCTCTCTCTCTCTCTCTCTCTCTCTCTCTCTCTCTCTCTCTCTCTCTCTCTCTCTCTCTCTCTCTCTCTCTCTCTCTCTCTCTGTGGTTGCCAGAAGGTGAAATTGTACTTATCTAGAAATGCATTCATTGTCTTAGGATTGGAGTATCTTTCATTGACCAAGTTGATTGCGTTTGAGGCATTTGTGGCTCGTTGGCAAACGCATCGTCGGCATTTTCACCAAATGAATTAATTAAATCAGTGAGCAGAGACACTTTTGTAATTAGAAATGCCCGCATTTGGCAGAGGCGGACACAAAAAAGGCCAGAAGGAAAGCGGCGCCAATACACAACACGAAATGAGCCATTAAAGTGGTTGCATTTTCTTTCTTTATATATATTTCATTTGATTTTTCCAAGAATTCAAGAAATGCAACGCGTTTTCGGTTGATTTTCTATCTATACACAAATAGAAAACGGAGCTAGTCCTAAAAGTGAAGAGGGCTTTTTATTTCTGTGCAAGTTCAAGTCAACAGAATTCAAGGTGAGAGATTTTTATGTGTAGAGTCTATACTTAATTTATTGGCTATAAACTTACCGCTGTGGAGCTGCGTTTGCGCAGTAAATTGTCCAGGCAGAGTTGTAGCTCAAAGGCCTTCAAGTAGAGCAGATGATAACGATCGCGTAGACGCTCCAAATTGCCTTCACCTTTTCTTGGATGAGTTGTGGTTGTGCTTGTGTTTGCTGCTGGCACAGTGCCTGTTGCTTGTACTGTGCTGGGCGTGGTCAATGGAGCTGCAGCATCGGAGGCAAAGCCGCTGCTAAGACTATTTGATTTAGTCACAGATTCGCTGGTCGACTCACTCGAGCAATTGCTGGTGAGAGAGGCGGGCTGTTGTGTTTGTAGCTGTGACTGTGACTGGGATTGTAACTGTGACTGCGACTGTGACTGTAACTGTGACTGTTCCCGTTCCCTTTCAGAGGCGACACGTATGCAAGCGCTTACAACTCGAGCGTGTGATACAATTTCATGGTACAACACCTGGAAATACACAAAGATAGAAAGAGAAAAAGTATTAATTGAAGTTGACAACCAATTGGAAAGCAAACACATGACGTATACTTGATATGACAGACTTTTCAGCTGAACATTGCAGATGAAGTTGTTGCTTTTTGCGTGGGTATTCCCAGCAAAAAAAAACCCTATAACTTGCCTTTGTCTTTGGGTGCAGCTTAGAGCGCAGACTAGAACTCAGAACTCTAATGACTTGGCTGCACCTCATACACTGAACAAATTAAACTAGCTTGAAGGCAAATAAAAATAACTTAGCTAAGAATTGAGTATAAATACTTAATTTTATGTTTGAGACAACTAGTTATAATTTCTCTTATAAATAATATTTATATTTTAATATAATTTTAAAATATATAATATTTTAATTTGATTTAATTACTTGTGTTTTAAAAAAGAATTTATCAATTGTTTATTAAACCTTCCATATAAATATATACTTTAATTATTTATCATAATTTTTTCAAGTGTAGTCAGCTCCTCCTTGGACTGTCTGCATTTCCGTTTGCAGGCAGCAAACATTGTCTTAGATTTTCATCACTCATTTGTCATTCTCGCCCCCAAAAACCACAAAGGTCAAATCCCACACATTATATTGCATAAGCGCGCATCCATCCATTGTATTTCTTTTGCTTTGAAGATTAATCGATAAATTGAAATTGGCGAAAAGGCTTTGGCTTTCCGCATTGTGCATTGTGGCATTGTGGCAATGCCCAAGCGTCGGAGTGCGATATTCAATTTATCAAAAAATATAAAAATAATTACAATGTAATTGACACGCACCGGTCAAAGTTGACCTTAGCGAAGGCGGTGCAGAGTTGGGTGGGGGCGTGGCAGTGCCAAATGCCGCACAATGACACCCACCAAATAGCCAACGACAGGCAAACCACACACACACACTCACTACACACACATGAGACCTCAGGTGGTGGTAATCGTACATTGATCTTCATACAACAGTTTAACCTCAATGAACTCTTGCATCATTTTGTCTGTTGGCTAAGCAAACAGCAACAACAACAACAACAACAGCAACAACAACAAAAACATCAACAACAACAATAATGGCTGTCATGTTCAGCATTAGAAATCGATAAATATGATGAAGCGTCCAAGAAATATATGAATTTTCAACTTAATTGCAAAAATTCCACAACACCTGGACGTTTATTTATAGCAGTGACTGTTGTGAACTTGTCCACCTTTGAATGTATATCTTTTTGGTGAAATGCTCAAGTCATAAATATCAATTTTCACCTGTTAAAGACCCTCCTCCTTCAATACCTTATTCCCTGCATCTCTCGCTTAACAAATTGAAATGTCACACAAGGCGATCGTCGGTTTTAAGTATATCGAATATTTGAATCCCTCTCTCAGCAGTTTTTCGTGAGTTTATGAAAAGATTGCCATCGACATTTTGACATTTTGGCAAACATTTCGACAGCTGCCTTGGCCAGGCAATGGACTAACAAACTCCTTGGCCAAAACTGACACTGGCAAAGACCTCAACTCCCAGACAGAATGATTTGTTTGCTGCTGGAAAAGCGGCAGTCGACAAAATTTATGGAAAGTTTGGCGCGGGAAAGTTTTGACGATTAATTTGATGGGTTCTGTTTACTTTTACTCTAATCAAAGTTCGACTGCAATCACAAATGACAACAATTGATTTTGTTTCTTTTAACGATCTTGAACATTTATGGTTTGCTCCAGAGATCAGAAAAAATATTAAAATGTTAATTTCATGTTAAAATAAACTAAAAAACTATATTATATAGTCTGTTCTACTGCCATCTCAATTCCCCTCTATCCAAATAGGATTTTTATCTTCTAGAAATTATTCTTCTACCATTTTCCATCATGTTTATAAGCAAGTTTCCTCCCACCAACAAAAGAGCCTCCACAACACTCCCATTCAGTTCAATGGCTTTAGTTAACAATCTTGATCGCCGTCAGTTTAAGTAAATATTTAAACGAGCTGCACATTTTGCGAAAATCGAAGTTCTCAATGTTTGGAATTTTCCGCTAGACAATTTTCTGCGTCATTACAACACGAGTTGAAATTGTTTGCATTATGATATTTTTTTTATCATTATATCTAATTATGAGCTGCAAGCCGAGACTCTGCAGTGAAAACAAAAGAACTTGTTGGGTATGGTTCATCAATAGGAGAAGGGCAGAAAGAAGCAAAGGGGAGTTTATGTTTTAGAGGTTTGGCCAAATAAAAATCAACTTAACTTCAGCGCCCGGCCAAATTCGTAGCCATTAGTTGAGTTTGAGTTTGGGTTTGGGTTTGAGGTGAGTCGAGTCGAGTCATCGCAAGTTGTTGAGGTTCTTGAGAAGAAGCGCAACTAGCTGCGGAGTCTGGAGTCTGGGCAGGTGTGTGGAGGCGGCTGGGGGTGTGGCATAAAAAGCGGCTGCTTATTTGCGATAGTTGCGGCTCATTACTGAGCGAAACAGTCAGAATAACAACAACAAAAAGACTCTATAGAGTCATGCCACGAGGCAAGACACATTGTGGCTGCCACAGAGCAACGCCTTTCTCTTTGTTTAGTTGAGTTTGAGTTTGAAGTTGAAGTTGGAGTTGAGTTCAGTTTCGTTGTTGGCTGCCTTGCGGTGGCTTTGCTTGCCACCACTCCCAATCTTTGCACGACTCTTGGTCTTGGCAATTTGGCGAGCCTCTTAATGCATTTTGCACACGCTCACTCAATTCACCCACCCACCTGAAAAGCTGGGCCACCAAACACAAAAGCTGCAGCCAAGCAAAGAACAAACTCTTGGGCTAAACAAAAAAAAATATGAGCCCAGAATCTCTTTATGCAAAAAGTTCGTGACTAATCGGCGACTGAACTTGAGATGTTCAGCACTGTTGTGATTGCAATTGAGACTTTGAGACACTCAACCAGCGGCGCCCATTGGAAAATTATATTTAAGACGCAAGTCGGAAAAGCGACACAAGAGCGGGCAAGTTACTCAGAAGTTATGGCTAGAGAAAAGTGAATGCACAGTGGGCGATAAAACAACTAAAATGGAAAAAATAATAGAAAATATAAAACTAAAATAAAATATCACGTTAAAGTTGCTTATTGATTCGAAATATTATAAAAATAATTATTCCTTTTTTTTTTAAATTATTACAGTAGTTGTGTAGAAACTTAATAATTTTATAGATTTCAAAATAATAACATTTTTTTTAATTAAGTAATATAAAGCTTTTTTTGTTTCTATGCTTTAGTTACAATTTGTCTTATTAATTGTTATACTCAATTGTTATACTCCTTAAATTTCGCATTTATTTATTTAATTATTTAATTATTTATTTATTTATTTATTTATTTATTTATTTATTTATTTATTTATTAACATTGATAGTTAAGTTTAAAAAACTAAAACTAACAGAAAAAAAATTAAAATGCTTATACAAGTCGCGCAACGCATCGTATACGTGATATGCCCAATTTACCCCTTTACAGTGCGTCCTAATCACGTTGTAAGCATTATTTTATTATTTCTCATAACTTTTGAGCTTGATTATGATTTGTGTGTGTCCATTAAGCATAAACTCGAGCAATTTTTCCAGCTGGCGCCCAAAATGAAAAATGAGCTTTGACTACAGTTTTGCCACAGTTTGCCAGCTAAATGCTAATTGGGCAAATGTGCTGGGGCACAGACATAAATTCCACACCGTCTTCGCTTTTTGGTCGATTGCAACACACACACACAGTGTCCTCCAATTGTTGTCTGCTTTGCCACCATCATGACGCACAAATCTTTCTTGTTGTGTTTTGGCTATTTTTTTTTTCTTATTTTATTTTTTATTCGGGGCACATTCATGCAAATGTTGTGCGAGTTGTAGAAATCGTGTTGCGTCTGGCCAAAGATCTTCTAATGCGGCATATATTTATAAACCAAAATACTGGGCACGTATCTCTATCTCTAGATCTTTTGGCAGACTCAGCAACAGCAACAACATTGTTGTTGTTGTGTGAGGTTCGTTGACTCAGAATTGTGTGTGCCTATAGTTAGTTGAGCAATCGCTGTTGCAACAATAACAACAACAACAATCATTAACTAGCAGCTACAATAAAAATAGCAACAACATTATCATTCATTATCGAAAATGTCAGTACGTGACCTCGACCGCGTTTCTTAAATTCTTTATCGCCCCTAGACTTCTTCTTCTCTTAGTTTTGAGGCCGCCTCCGCCCCAGCTGCAAATACAGATGATTCGCTGCTCTTTGTGAATAATTTCGCCAGCTATTCGTGACTACAAATTGTTATTCATAAATGTCATTCACAAGTCGCGCTCAAGTTATAGTTATAAGAATTAGAAATTCGACTTATGGATTAAACATGTCATGCCAAAAAAGCTAAAGAATTTCCACAGCAGGAAGTCAATGAACGAATCCCCAAGAGAGCAAAAACAATAACAACAAACATTTCCAACATGTCACATAAATTGGAACGCGCACAATTTTTTTCTTTTCTTTTTTTGCTCACACGGAAATATTTTCAAAGTGAAATAGTCACGGCATTTGGAACACTTCCAAATCGCCATCGAAAGCGCCTTTAAATAGACCAAATACACAGCAGAAAAATCTGCCCAGTTTGGTTTTTTTTCGTTTGTTTTTGGAAGACTAATTTAAGCGCGCAACTTAAAGATGCCATGACTCTAATTACCTGGACAAGACACTGTAACATCATGTTGTGTTGGGGGAGTTAAGATCTCTCTCTCAGTCCCTATTGACAAGGTAAATGACAAATGACAAGCGGAAACAATGGAGATGGAAACGGAGACAACGAAATTGACACTTGCGACAGCGAGGTGTGAGAAAAAATAAATAAAGCGAAACTTGTTTGTGGGTGTTAACCTATGATATACCCTGTTAAAATTGTCAAGTTGAGATATTGCAAGAAATTATTAAAGAAAGATTTGATTTAAAAATTGTTAAATTATTTTAGTTATTTCTTCAATTTTAATAGATATTTCGATGTTAGTTAAGTTTAACTGCTCAGAATATTCAATTACTTGTCAACAAAATTCTTAATACATATACCATGTTAATATTTCAGCATATTAAGCATTGAGATACCCTGTAAAAATAAAATTCTAACTAGAGTAATGCTTAAAATCAACAACTGAAAGAATTGTAAACAATTTAAAAAAGAGCTCAAGCTCAATTTTAAACCAGAGAGTTATACACTTTAAGTGGCTTAAATCCAGGGTATATTGAGGTGGGGCGTCATAGGAAATTAGTGCATTTAAGCCACTCGTGTGTTGGGTGTTAAGTGCAACACTCTCTCATCTGTTTGTTTGACAATTAATCTGCCTGGGAGTCTTTCAAAACAAACAAATGACCCAAGTGTTGACCCAAAAAATAGGCCAAAAAGACAGTGGAAATGATGTCAGCGCATCTGCAACGTGATGGCATTAAATGCACTGGGAATTAACCCACAAAGGCAAAGAGAATTATTCTGGAAACTGTTCTAGGAATGCGAGGTAGACTGAGAGAGGGAGAGAGAGCGTCCAAGCACAGTTAAAACCCGGCTCGACATGGGCTATTGAGTAACATATCAGACAAATAAAGAGATGTGAGAGGAGGGAGGGGGGAAGGGGCAGTTGAGAGGGGGCTGAACTGAGCAAGAGGCTGGTTGATATTAAAGAGACGACAACGACACGGTTGACATAATCACGTTCGAGTGTCACGTTCGGAATGGGGCACGATAAGACGACGACCGAGACGAAGTTGCCGACAATGATGATCATGATGATGATGATGATGAAGATGATAATGCTTTTGTTGCCATCACGTTCTTGTCGCTGACGCTGGCCAGGCCCCCATGTGGTCTACACTCTGAGTTTTTGGCCCGAACACTGAGAACAAGTTTCATTCGTCTTTTGTTGTTGTTTGTCAACCGTTTGGTAAAGTTTTTCCTTTTGACTTTTCGCTGTGGTCTCATTAAAAACATGTTACATGCTTTTTTAATGCTTAAACTGATTACGAAATTGTTGACTTTAACTGTTTATATAATTAATATTTTGAGTGTAACTAAAAAAAAGACATGATTGAGTGACTGAGTTGAAATACTAAGTTGTACTTAGTTACTTTTTATTTATTGTTGGGTTCTTAACTTTAGCTGCCTTGATTAATTACATTATTTTCAAAATTTTCTTGTGATTCATTCGAAAATCCTTTGTCGCCGCTTTCTCTCTGGCTAAGCGCAACAACTGAAGCATTAAATTTCAATTATTACAACATCAAGGGGCTGACTTTTGGATATGGTAGAGAGGTCTTTGTCTTGGTATGAGTTTGAGTTTGAGTTTGGAGTTTGGGTCGCTTTCTATTTATTGCACAATTAACAAGTCGTTAGCCCAAGCGTTTTTTGGGATCTCCCCAACTACCAAGTAGCCAGCTAGCGGTACCTGGTACATTGACCACAAGAAGAAACAAAACGAGAAAAAATGCCGCTGGTAATAATATCATTTTAATTGCCACAGGCTGGCAGACAGACCAACAAAATGAATACCTTTCGACTACCGAATTCAACTAACTATTCACTTAGTCGGTCTGTGGGCAATAAAGATTAAAACACAACCTTTCAAATGAAAGTAGTAAGTACGCTTCATTTGTGACCAGGCTAACAGATGACCTTGTCAGTATTTTGGCCAAAAAACCATTATGATGTTTGCTTTTGAATAAAGCTGCTGGTAGTTTTGGGTCATTTGGCGCTGCCTTTGATAGCCCACATTTGGCCAAGCACTTAATTGCACTTGAGTTGGCTTAAAGACCACACGACTTAGTTGTTTTGATGTGTTGAAAGTGGTCATCAGTAATGTTGTTATTGGGGCCTTGTTGGGTAATCTGATCTGTTTCGAGAGCGTCTCACAAGTGGTGTCAGATTTAGGTGAACAAGTTCACTGAACTCCAGAAGGTCAACACTTGAACTAATTTTTCATTTTCAGCGTCATTATAGAAAGTGTATACAAATTATTGTGTCTACATTTTCCGCTGTGCACAAATCCAAATCCGATTTCAAATCCATTGTGATTGATTTTCCAGCGCAATACGAAAATGGTTAATAACCAAAACGGAGGCCGGACAAAAATATGGATATATAGTCGCATTGGAGGGGACACTTTTCTTAGCTCTTAAGCTGGCTTTCCATTTGGCATTTTCACAATTTTCTGGCAGTTCGACAGCTTACAAATGGTCCAAAAACAACATAAGCCGCCTTTGACAAATGGTCATAATCGACGCTGACCAAATGCGTAATCATCAACTGCAAATGGTCAAAACAAATGAAATTGGTAATTGAAAATGATTCAACTGCAGTGCACATTTTGGCTAATTAGCATAAAAACTGAAATAATAAACATAATAATTATGCAACATTTAATTTGGGCAAATTTCAAATTTTATTTATGCAACAATTAAAGTCTTTGATTGAAGGCTGCATTTAATCGTACATTGCAACGAGTTTTTACTGTATGCAAGTCAAGGTCAATATGGTAGATTGTTGTTCATTAATCTGAGCATGTAAAACTGCGGGTCATCGATTGGGTTAATCTGTTGTTGTTATGTTGGGATGTTCATTAAGAAAATGATAAGATATTTGGCTGACAGACAAACTGACTGTAGTTTTAGCTAATCAGTAAAGTTTTTATGGCCCAATTGAACTCAGGGTAAAGTTTATAGAGATAGAAATAGATAGAACTATGATTTATGCTATACAATATATATCAAAGTAAATATAAATAATGTAGATTGACAATCTTTAAGCCATAGTAATATAAACATGATCGACAATCTTCTTTGTATTTCTATCATTAACTTATTTTCTCTCGATGTTTTCAATAATTGATAAGTAATACTCTTTGATTATAATAATACCCCTTTCAAATACCATTAAACACACCTCTTTAATGTTTATTTAAACCTTACAAGCAGCTATCATTATAATTTTCCCAAGATTATGATCATTTGATCATTGATTTAAGCTTAACTGAACTTTTCAACTGTTTAACTGAGCCAACTTTAAAGAGTTTACATCGACTTCATCTTCACATTTTGACTTACAACTCTCTTGACAAGTTACAAATGGGGCGTGGCAATACAACAACTATAATTGAAAACCGACATTTGGCAAATTAAGTGCCCATAAAAAGAGTTGTACAATGGACAATGTAATTACCAAAAACTTGCCAAAAGTCACATAGGCAATAAAAAATAAAATAAAATAAAAACAGACAGCAATTTGTGGCTAAAAGAAAATAAATTAAACAAGTAACTGAAAAGCTAAAAGTGACAAGCCGATGTTTAAATGCGCTTACAAATTTATCAAAAAAACAACAAAAAATTAAATCAATTGACAAATTTGTTAAATTTACTTAATAAATTATTTATTATAAAAATGTATGCTTGTTATATTGTTTTTATATAGAGTATCTAATGAAAACTATCATCAATAACTACACACAAATAATTTTTGTTTATTTCGTTAACATTGCAAATGAGCTTTTGGGTTTAGTTTCAATTTCGTTGGCTTGTTTTTGTTTTTGGGCAGGCGAAGACAGTCCTGGGGGGTTCCCAATCGAAGCCTGGCTCTATAAATACAACAGCAGTTTGGGGAGAGACAATGGAAAAACTTTTGGTTGACTTTCACTATCAACAGGTGGAGATGAACAACAAAACAACAGCCAAGTGAAGTCAACCAAGTGAATCGCATATTGCGTTTTTCCGTTTTCCAACAATTACGACACCTCAATTTGTGAGGATGCTGAGGGAAGTGAGGGGAGGAGTCTGACTTTATGCCCAGAAGCTACAAAATCAAAACACAAGGCACATACATAACTCCAAGACACCAACAAATACTTTGAACCGCCTCCTTGAGCTGCTGTTAAAGTTGCTGCCCAGAGCGACAGGCAATGCAACTCATTAGGCGACAAACGGGTTCATAACTCACCGCACACTGGGGTCACATGGGGGGTCACTGCTGAGTACCAACAACAACAAAAACAACAGCAGCTTGTCAGAGTTGTTGCTGGCACTTCCGAAAGATAAACGACAATCAACGCCGTGTTGATCGACGACATGTGAGTGCACTTGTAGCCACGATTCGATCAGACACTTTGGGAGAGTCTCCTCCAGAGAGAGAGAGTGAGCGAGAGCTGGATAAATTGATTTTTAAAAAGGCGCATCCTCTTCGTACCAAAGCCAAGGGTTACCACATCATCCATTTGTCTGTTGCCCACAAAAAAAAATCCTAAAGTAAAAGTTAAAACTTCGTTTGGTCATGCTCTGAGCTAAATCTCCAACTTCATCTCCATCTCCATCTCAATCTTTAACCTGGCGTTGACTTGGACGTGGTCCATTGTTGGCAACACTTTCCTGTACACTGTGCACTTTGGACGTGATTTGCTACCAACAGCAATTTGTGCGCAACCCCAGCGACATTATTTAAACTCCATTTAATCGCCAACATAAATATAAGTATATATATATAGATATTTTTTGTTGTTTTTCTTTCCTTCCTTTCGGGGCGTTAATAATGTGGGCTCGGTTCAATAACATTCAAAACAAACCAAATAACTTATGTCTATGGGTCTATCGGGAATTACGTTTTGATGGGATGTGAAAGAGATACCATGACCGCAGTCCAACAAACCAGCAAACCAAACAACCCAACAACGAAACAACCAAGCAGCTAACCGTGGTTAATGTTCAATTGTTTAGAGTACATTGAACTGAAACTGCAGCGAAAACTAACTGAGATCAAAGCTGACTAAAGTCAAGTATTGGATTTGTAACAAAAGAAAAAAGAGAACGATCAACAAGTTAATGCAATTAACACAAAAGGGCTAACAAAAAGGTTATAGTAACTATCAGGTAGTAGAGGTTAAGGAGATTCTGTGTTAGAGGTAGAATATCTACAAGTACACACTGTATTCTGTAATTATTTCATTGCCGATCGTCAGTTCTTTTATAAATATAATAGCCTAAATTTATAATCAATCCTAAGGTTTCAACTATACTAGTTGATTTGTTTTCTCATAAAGAACAAGGAAACCAAAGCAAATTAAAAAATTTCTTTGTAAAGTTTGGTGGAAATTTAATTGGATTCCCTAAAATCTGAGCTACACAAAATATCAATTTTTGAATTTAGTTACAAGTTAGTAGATTGAAAATAAACAGATCCTTTCTAGAGGCTAAATACTCAACTATTTTCAAAAACTCCTAAAAAATATAACTGAGAATTAGTTTTATTTATCTTTTTAATCAATTTTATTGTTCAACTTTTATTGCTTTTTCAATTAGATGATCTATAAAATGAATAAACTAACGCTGTCCAGTGAAAGTTTAGCTGATCCTTCTTTGTCTACCTGCGACAATAGGTCGATAACGAAGTCATCCTATCAAACACACACACATATTCACACACTCAGACAATAAAAACGCCTCCTTGTGATCGAACTTAAAATTGTCAAAGCTGCGAAATAAAAGCAATATTTATTGGCAACGCGACTATTGGCAACTTTATTAGCAATTTGCCAAACGACAATTTGAATAATACGAGGAGTGCAACCCGTCGAGCGACATGTGCCTGGGATTGTGGCAGACACAACAGTGGGCAGAGAGCACACCTTCCATTTAGTCGCACTTGCAACTGCAACTGTTGCATGATGATTGAATGTTGCAAGTGAAACGCGTCGGCGACAACGACGACGATGACGACGACAGCAGCTCATTGGATTATGATGTCGCGCAATCGTTTGTGGCATGTTGCAAGACTTAACAAGAGTTAATCATGCGCGCCACATGCCACAACTTGAACGGAATCAATTTTTGGGTCAATCATCATCACATATATGTACACATGTGGGAGAGACAAATTTCAGCACCTTTGTGCTACAACATGTGGCAAGTCTTTCTTTTCCTGGCATTAGAAAGTCTGCTGCAACATTTGCATATTCAATTTTCACTTGAAAAAAAAAGGCAAAGTGAATTTATCACGTGGCGATTTTATGATAATTTCCTCACAGTTTCTGTCCTTTTGTCGTGTTGTGTCGAGATTGTCACGTAAATCGCAACAAATATGAGGGTTCAAAGCAACCAGGTGGCAAGCTACGAGGTGATAGCTACACGTTCCCAAATCGTGGTGGTGACTCAATTGCCAGCCCAACTTTTAACTTCAACTTCAACTCCAGCTTTTGAGTGGCAACAACGGAAACAAAAACCTTGTAGTCTTCTTATTTCTTGCTTTTAAAGCTTTGACATATCGAACTGCGAATCGCTGAGCAGCAAGCAGAAGCAGACCAAAATCTCCCCTTTTTTGCATTGACAGCGATTGGCAAATGCAACAACAACAACAACAAAATAGAAAAGGCCGAAAACAAAAAAGGAAAAAATCAATGACAGCTAACAAAACTGAAACTGAAATTGAAATTGATGCAACAAAAACATTGTAACATTGCCGGAAGACAGACGCTGCCAAAGTCTGCAAAAACGAATTGTTTTTTTTTTTCTTTTATTTTTTTTTTCCATATTCCAAATGCTCTTGCTGCCTTTGACAGACAGCCGGACAAGAGTCTCCGAGTCTCCAAGAGTCAGTTGCACTCAGAGATACACAATCTGACAGCGACAGAAGCAGACAGCATTAAAGGGGGGAAAGGGGCATGTGGCATGGGGCAACTTTAGTTCATATGCCCTGCAATCGAGCGCATCTTTCTTCTTTTTTTTTCTCTGTTTAAAATCAAAGGCTTTGTGGAAAACTTCGTTTTAGACTCTGGTAGCTGCCACTAAATGTTCAATTTTAGCAAAGTAATTGCTTGCCCATGTTGATCATGTTCATAATAATGATGATCATGATGATCGGCATTTGCTAATAATAAAAGTTATCTGCGAGCAGAGATTGCATCGATAAGTTGCGACTGCGTAATTAGCTAATTGAATGAACTGCATTGAGATATGAGAAAAGATAAGGCAAAAAGCAGAAAGAGCTATCTTAAAAGTATGAAACATTGAATACCCTAAGATATCTTTAAAGTGTTGGACATTGAATACCCTAACTTGAAAGTCAGCTGATTAATAAAGTAATTCATCATTGTATTAATATTAACCTCAAGTTGAAGATCACTAAGAAATAAATAATTATATTTTATGAAATCAAAAAAATATTTTTTTAATGCAATAAAAATCTCCTGACACAATTAATAAAACACTCACAGAACCATCTGAAACATTTTGGCATTAGTTATGGGAAAACCTACAACACTTTGAAGTAGGAAAGTGAAAAGAGCAATACTTCTGAAGAAAACTCTAAAGCGCATAAGCAAGTGGAATATCATTAAACTGAAAAGCTGCTCATAAAATAATTTATACAACAGATGGTGGAAATTATAGAAACTTGAAAAGAAAAGTTGACTGAAGCGAAAACTTCTAATAGAAAAATGAAAATTAACTTGAAAAAAGTAAAAAACTTTAAAGAAATCACGTACTAAGTTTTCAGATTTCTACACATTGTAAAGTTACAATTTAATTAGCTCTCAAAATATCAATTGTATGAGACAATAATTATAGATAATTTGGCAATAAATCAGACATAAAAAAGAAGTGCAGTAAGAAATCGAAAAAAATCGCAACAATTAAAGCATTGCACGAATTCGAATTCGAAATGCACTCAAAAAAAAAAAAGAGTGAAAGCGAATGAATGTTAATTACGAATCGACAAATAACAGAGACACAATTTGAGGAGGGGAGTGTGTATGTGATGTATGCAAGTGATGTACAAATGTACAATACATACTTACATTTTAAGCTAATCTTGGTAGCATTTTTCGTATTTTTGTTAAAACGAAACTCTTGAAAATTGCCATGAAAAATTGATATTTGCACGCAATGCCAAAACTAAAGTTATGACGAGCTGCTGGCGAAGCAGAAAAGAGGGGAATATTGAGTAGGTGTGTGTGTGTGTGCAAATGTGTGTAAAATTGCATCTCGTTTTGTTGATAGTTTAACATGAGAAATGGCAATTTTAATTGCGGAAGCAAATCAAATGTAAACAGAAATCCCAAAAAAAAAAGTATTAATCTATATCTGGAAAAACTTACGCAACATATGTGCAAATACACTTTTCATAGATGTTGATTCTTACCTAGAAAGAGAAGAAAATAAAAAAAAAGTTAGTTATGAATATAGTATATAAAGCTGGCATAGTTAATAAAAATACACTTCAAAGACATATGGAAAATTTATGGAGAGCAGACAAAGTTGACAAAAGAGATGGGGTATGAGTAGAGAAGAGGAAGAAACCACTACGAATTCTTCTCTAGACAGCAAGTGACATTGCCTTCACTATAAATTTATAATTTATGTTTAAATAGGGGCGCTTTGGATTTGGAACTTGATGATTTGTTTGCATCGATTCAAAGTGAAATGTTTGGACACACTTGGCGGCCAAATAATCGCCCGATGCCAACAACAACAAAAGTCACGCAACCTACAACATTTCTAACAAATCTCCAATTGACAGCCGAAAAAGAAACACACACACAACACAACCACAACAAAAAGAAGGAAAAGAAAAATATTCCCAGATATGGAAAAAGTATTTCCAAGTATGCATGTCTCTCCTCATTCCATGCAACCAAAAATGGGCGCCGTTTTAGAATTTCTAGAGTGGGTGTTGACTGGAGAGAGAGAATTTAGGGGGAGACCAACGAGACATAGTTTGTTATGCTAATTGAATCTACATAAAAAAAAAGCTTTTTTCTAGTCATGAACAATTTATGTATGACCAAAAAATAAGATTTTTCACCCAATTTTCTGGCTCTGTGCATGTGGCGTGTCATGACATTTTCTATGTCTAAGAGGGAGGGAGGGGGGCGTATGTGAGACATGAAGGTGCGGGGGAGGCACGCGACAAACTGCAGCAATTTTCCATTTGGAAATGGACTGTGGCTCATTTTATTTTGTTGTTGTTTTCTTATACGCTTGGAAAGTGCTTTCGATAGCATTGTTGATTCAGCGATAAAATAAAAATCGATAAAGCATACAGGTATATATATAGTTGGCCCACTTTCATCACTCCACACACACACACACACACAGGCAACGATAAGTGGGCATATATAGAGAGGAAGCGCAGTTAGTTTGAAGTGCACTAATTAGTGCCATAAATTGTGGTAACATCAGCCAATAAAAGCCACTAATATACATATAAAATGAATAGAATTTAGAGATTGTATAAATGGAATCAATTTATCAGGGCAGTTGGAAGTATCAAATGATAAGATAACTAATGGGGAAGTAGACAGGAGTCATAAAATTTATAGACAAATCTCTGATTCGGCTCTACGTTTTAAATCTTTTTAAAGGTCAGTTTTGTTTTTAATTTTAAATAAAATTTGTCTAATCTTTTTTTAAATCATTATTGCAAATCATTTCTTAAGAACAAATAATGAAAATTAAAAAATTAAGTTATTACAGCTTTAGCTTTGTTTTCTACAATTTTCTTAATAATCGTACTGAAAACTGAGAAAACTTCTACAGCTATTTTTTACTTTAAACAATTCTAGTAGTTCAATAATTCATTCACACATTTATTCATTTACACCGCCTTTTCAAACAAACACTCCAAAGTTGGCCAATTCTCAATGCAATTGCATTTTCAATTCATAGCACGTTTTTGAATGTCTATTTGTTTTCCAGGGTCTGTTGCGCTTCAACGGCAAACAGAATGGCAAAACATAAAGAAAAAAAAAAGATCTTAAAATTTATTATTGCACGAGTCAACAAACAGCAACAAGCTGAGAAAGACATCACAGAGACTAACTCTGCAAGCAAATAAATCGCCTCGCAATGCGTTGATAATAAACAAAACAAAACAAAACAAAACAAAAAGCAACTGCAACAAAATGCAGCAAAATGTTTATGCAAACAACAATAGAAACAGAAAATGGCCAAGAGGAAGGAAGCCAAGGCCACAAATAGGAAATGTATTTGCCAAAGACAAATGCTTGGGTGGCATTGCAAGTTGAGGAGGATGTAGATAAAGTGAGGTAGAGATGGTGGTGAGGCCGACTTGTTGTCATGTTCATATTTTGCATGTTGCAGCAACAACAACAACAACAACAACTGATCGTTTGATCCAATGATGCATGAAGCAAAAGCAATCGCTGCTGGAGATCGAAACAGACTGTGGAAGCTCTCTCAGAGATGCGACAATGATAAGGCAATTTCAATTGTTTACAGGACACACATACAGAGGAAGAGAAAAGGACGCTACGCTCCCAGGCAAATCAACGATGGGGAGGTCAGAGTTCAGCCTTCAACTTTCTAAGACCGATATAAAAATAGTAAAAACTTCCATTACAAATTTGTCAGCGCCAGGAGCCAAGGCAATAGGCAACCAAAATGCAATTTCATGGCTTGTCAATCAGTTTGGCTTCGTTGTTGTTGTTTTCTTTTGTGGCTAAAGGGCGCCACAAGGCGGCCAAAACTGTCGCTGCCTTAACTGATTTATGTACCATTTTCGCTGAGTTTTGTGGCCAAATAGTTTTCATATTTTTTTTTTTTTAATCGTCGCGATTCTGTGCAATATTTTCAATTTTATGCTTTGCAGACACAGTGTCAGAGGTTAACATAATATTTTTGATTGCATTTCAATTTTCATATTGCCATAAATCTTGCACAAGTGGCAAATTAAAAGTCATAAATTATTTCCAGCGATATCATTTGGCATGCGAAAGAAGCAAAGAAAAATAATAATAAAAACTGCAACTGCAGCTAAATCAACTGCAATTCCAATTGCCATTCCCATTTTCCCATTGAACGTTCAAACATTCAACATTCCCATTCCCAATTGCAGTCAGCAACATGCTGCGCGGCAACATGTTGCCAACATTTGTTGGCTAATTTGCACTGCAGTTTGCTGTGGCGTTTAGCAGTCGGTTAGCCACTTTTAGCTTTGTAAGCCACCACACCGCCCCCCAAAAAAATTGAGAGAGTCAAAGGTGTCTGAATTGTAATTTAAATTTGTGTTGTCATTCCAAATGGACACATGTCAAATGCAGCCGCAACAGCAGCTGAAACAGCATCAACAAATGAGCAATCAACATGGGGCAAAGCAGTTCACTAATATGACAAAAGGGAGTGCCTGACTAAGCTATACGCTGTAAACTAACTAACCAAGTACTTCAATTTAATCAGCCTCACTTCTCTGTAAATAGTCAAAGTGAAAATTCATTTAGAGTTTAATATGAATAGACCATTTTCAGTGATTTAATTTAAAAGCAAAGTTAATGTCCGAAATAGACACACAGAATAATAGGAGTTCATAATAAATGTTCTCTAGTTCTGTAGGAGAAGTTAGAGATTTCTTTAATGTTAACTAAAAATACTTAACAAATTTTAATTCATTTTTGGTATTATTATATCCTGACTAAAAGATATAAAATAAAGAAACCATGACCAATTATATTTAATTTTATGCTGAGTAATTTATTAAAAAAAGGAACACTACAATTTCAGCTGATAAACTAAATAATAATTGTATGTTCTTAAAGTGAAAATATGTCCAGAGTTTTATAAAAAAAAACAAAGTAATTTATTTGTAATAATTTAGAATTCTACAGTCGTATCTTTACATTAAAAACTCATATCAGACGAAAATAAAAAGTAGATTTAAAAGAATATACGGCATATTCATATTCACATATATGATGAAACGATTATTATGATATTCTCATTTTCTTTATCATTCATTTATTCATTCAATAAATTCAAACTTAGTAAAAAAGAAAAACAATAACTAATCATTCATATACTTATTTATATAATTTATACAAGATTGATTAATTTAGAGCCCTGTTTAATGGCGAAATACGATATCTTAATGTAAGTATAACACAGAATCGTTTGTCTCGATTTCTACACTTCCGTTGCATTTTGATTTATGATCAGACGCCCCACGCATCCTCAGCCGTAACCCTAAGCCCCAAGAGCACCAAAGAAAGAGAGCGAGATAGAGTAAGAGAGGGAGTGAGACACTAAATACGTGGGCTGTGCTTCCCCTGCTGCTCAATTGGGAACTAAACAACATGAGCTTAATTATTTTTAAATGATTTCTCAAACAACCCACGGGAAATGGTACATGTTGCTGCTGCTGCTGCTGCACATGTTATTGATCCATTGTTTGATGAAAGGTTGCATTTGGATTCCCTTTGGTATATCCCAATCAATAGATATGTATGTATATTGAACCCACGCAGGGAATTGCATAAAAAAGCATCGCGAGTTGTCAAAGACACAAATTAATCTTTCTTTCGTTGCTTTCTCCCCTCGTTGAATGTGATAATGCTATAATAAAGTTTTCAACGCTTCCAAGTGAGCAATGCAACAACGACGCATTCACCCACAAGCTGCATGCAACATGCAACTTGAAGATGCTGCAAAAATTGCAATTGAAACTGTGATGACTTTGTCATTTTGTTTGCGTGACGATTTCACGAATTCGATTGGATTCAATTGCACTTCAATTGATATGTTTATAATGGGCAAAAGGCTTAAAGGATTTCGCTTTGGCATCAGCAATAAAATGGAAATGTTAGTTAAAGTTTAAGTGCTGAAAAATGCTCATACTTGAAATTGAAAATTAGAAAAAACGACTTTCCTCTTCAAAATGAGCTGCATATCAATGAAACTCAGCGCACCTCCAAAGATGATGACTTATCGAATGCAATTTACATTTAACCTAATGCCAAGCAGTTAAATTTTAATGTTATTGGCGCCTTCAACTTGAGACAAAGTTGCCTAGATAAATATGACCCAAAGACAATCCCCAAATCAAATGCCGCACCCAGTCAGAAACTCATCATTTTTATTTGCTCCTCCATCATCCAAATCATGGTACAATCTTTGTTTTTTGGTTTTTATTTACTTTATTTTTTTGTGAGGGGTATTTGTAATTCAAGAGCATCGCGATAAACAGAATTGTAATAGATGTTTAACTTTGATACATGGCGAAAGGAAAGGCTTCCAGGTGGGCCGAGTTCAAACAAATTTGTAATGATGATGAGCTTTCTTTCTTTCAACGGGAGAAAGCTGTCTGTAGAACGCCCGAGTCGAGTGTGGAGCCGCCCACACATGGTTTTTTATTTTTTATATATTTGCTACTTATCTAGTAAATTAAACTGCACCCCCATTTAATGTATGACTCGCTCCTCCCCAAAATTCAATTGAATTTTTTTGAATGTTTTTTCGTGTTTTTATTAATTTAATTATAAGCAGTTATAATCAACTTGAAACCGGATTCGCAGCAAAACATTATTACAGAAAAACAATTTCAATTACCCCAAAAAAATACAAATTAAATGAGAAAAAAATATTTATACACGAATCTCTGGACAGAGCAGCAGGTGGGTTAGCTATTCCCGTATGTTGACAGGCACTGCAATTTTCCAACGCAGTTGGCAACACTTCCAACAGCTCGACACGCCCACATTTACAGTTACACAAAGGCTGGCAACTCTAATTGCAATTGCAATTGCTGTTGCTGTTGTTGTTATTATTTTTGTTGTTGGCGCGTGAAAATTTCGCAGCAATTGTTGTTGGTAATTGCAGAGCTAAGCTGGGATTCATTGTCGAATCTCTCTGGTCACGTTCATGAGATTCTCAGCCGCAGTGACACCCGACAGTCAAGTCAAGTTTCAAATCACAAACCGATCTCAAACCGGAAGCGATTGGATTTGCTTTGAATTTGAGCCCAAAATGCTGGACAAGATCGCCAATTCAATATATATTGACAACGAGTGTGAAAAGCAAAGCGTGTCGTTGTTGCATTTCCTAGAGATTATGAAAATTGCCAATGCCTTTAAGCTTGTTGCGCCAAATTGGGCTATTGATGTTGTTGCCACAACCAGAGACGTGGCAAATTCAGTAGCTGTGGCATTTTTTTCATCTACTAATTCAATGTTCTATTCCGAAACGAGAACAACCTGTAATCAAGGCGGGTTTGGTTGCCTGCCCTCAGGACAGCCGCTGTGGTGCAACGAGTGGTGCAACACGGTGCCAAATGTCAGTGGGAATCCAACAGGCCAACAGCCAAATGACTTGTCCAAGTGCCACAATCAGCGAGTATTTCGCTTAGCCAACATTCCTTCTACTGTTCCTTGTCTGGCGAGGAAGCATTTACTTCATGATTAGGCAACCCCTCCCCTCTTTAACGTCTTCTCCCTCTTTCTATCCCTCTCTATGTTCCCCTTTTACTCGCTCACCTGTCATTTGGCCCTGCACCTGTGACTATTCGAGCAACTTGCAGTTTACGCAGTGAGAAAAGTTTCGACACTGAAGGGGTCTAAACTTTTCAGCTACACTAAGCAAAAAAACAAACAAAAATTGAAAAATTAAATTAACTTTGCAAAGCTGATTATTTTATAAAAAAATGTTTTTAAAATAAAAATGTATAAATGTTATACATATTCCTTTAAAAAAATAATGTTTTTAAAAGTAAAATTCTTTAAATGTCATGATTTCCCTTATTTAACTATAATTAAATAATAATTATTTATATTTAATGTTAGTTTGATTTTAAAACTGTGGAAAGTTCATTATCTATTTTAAAATAATGTTTTTGAAAATTATTTTGAAAAATTTGACATCTTAAGGCCCGTTTTTTCAATGTTAACTATTGAAAATATATTTTGACGTAAAATGTATAGAAATTACTGTCTAATTTTAAATTATATCTTAGATACAGTTGATATGTACATTGAAAAAACAACCCTTAGTAAATCAAGCAAAATTTAAAGCTATTTAGAAAATAAATAATAATATAATATGTTTTTGTCTTACTTTTGTTTTTATTAAAAACTAACTTTTCCTAAATATAGTAAATAGATAAAAAAATTTCTAATGTACTACTTTCTCACAAAGTTATTTCTCTCAGTGCACTTGTCTCTGCCCGTTCGGCCGGAACAATGCAGTTCATATTATTCAACGTGCATTCTTCTTCCTTCACTTCTTTAGCTGCTTCCTCGGCTGCTTCTTTTGTTTACGAGTATTCAGGCAAACGGACATGAAACATTTTCTACTTTTTTTCACACTCGCTGCGAAAAACTATTTTGTTTTGCATTTCCGCACTTTCCACATACATGTTAATGGGGCATGCAACGAGCTGAAATTCGCAGAGTTTTCGAAAGGAATTTCCGGGGTGTTTTTCCATTATTTCTCCTTTTTTGTTGTTGTTATTTTTGCATTAAATGAAAATGCTCAAATAGCATTCGACAATCATGCAAATTTTGCGAGGGCGACTTTACACAATTGGTTGGCTTCCTTTTTGGCCCTGGACATGGCTAAGACCAGTCAACAGTCAAGACGTTGCGTTTGCTTAAGCCGATTTTTGCATAATTAGGCAGTAGGGAGTGGGAGGGGTCGATTCAGTAGTTATCGTTAGCAGTTAACCTCCTTCAACCTTATGACGAACCTTGCCACAAAACACATTTGCATAAGTTAGTCAAAAGTGCAAGCCACGAATTTGATGCGGGTGGCCAAGAGAATTGCCACCGCCAGAGGCAGAGAAAGAGTGAAAGCCTTGAGACAGTGTCTTCTTCACAAAAAAAAACAACAACAACAACAACAAAAAAGAGACACAAATGTGTTGTGTGGTGGTGGGTGCTAAGCTCAACCTTGTGTTAGGTGTCGACAGGGTTAGGCGAATTAATTTCTTTACGGCTCTGTTGCCCTCGTCGAGATGGCCCCACGGCGATAAGTTCAACAACAGCTGAAGAAGAAGAAAATAAGAAAAACATTTCATTTGCCATTTTGTGCAGTTGTTGGCTGCAGTTGTTGTCATCACTTTTACCCGAGGTTATCAACGGCAAGACATCTCTGCCAAATGCAAAAGAGACGAGCTACAAGCACTACGCAATGTTGCCAATACTTGTTTTACCCCTTCACCCCCTAACAAAAAGTTTTCCTTAGTGGCTTCCGTTGAACTTGTGGGTGAAAAGGAGGAGGAGGAGGTGAAGCTGAGATCCTCGTCAGCCGTGTCGGCATCTTCCATCCATTAACATTAACAAACTGAAGGTCAGCTGCGTCAAATGTCTTTTCATATTCAATGTTGGGGGCGGCGTTGCAAGTTGCCAGTTGCCAGTTGCATGCACCATGCAACTGGACACGCATCTGCCGCATGCCGCATGCCACAAGCGACAATGAACTCTAGCCGAAAATTATGAAAATGCAACTTGACGTTGCAACACTTGACTTTTATCCATAAACATACAAAGTTTTGGTGGTGTAAAAGCAAAATGGGAAATTTTCATTAGAACCGCAGCAACAACAACAACAGCAGCAAAACCATAAAAGGAAATTGTTTTTAGTTTTTCTTTTTCGCCGTGGAGTGAGAGATCAGTCACTGGAACGAAACTATTAAACAGTCTCCGCGTGCGCGCTGGCAAATTGAATTGAAATGGGAATGAAACCGGAATGAGTAAGAGAAAATAAGAATGGAAAATGGGAATGTGAATGAGAACAGCATGGTTTCATGGCGTTGCTTTTGGCATTCTCCAGCACTTACACTTGACCCTAACTGGGTCTCGATTGTTGTAAAAAAAATGTACAGAAGACGAAACTTAAAGTTGGAACTGTAATATGACATCATTTTTATTTTTTTAGAGAAACAGAGACAATATAATTTGCTCAGAATGTGCTTTTATTTGTCTATAAAGTGTTACTAAATTTTAAAAATTTATTATTTTTAATTTTGCCCAAATTTAAAATTGAAAATTCTAATTTACATGATACATTTTGATGATGTCAACTTTTCTAATAAATGTAAATAAAGTGTAAGCTGTCACCTTTATTTTTAATTATGAATTTTTCATTTATAATAACTCTTTTATATTCAACGTGTTCCATGAATTGTTATTTAAAAAACTTAAAAATTAGCTAAAAATTCTAAAATCCAAATTAAAAACTACAGGTTGAATTTCACATTAATTATGATTATTTCAATATTCTTTTTGCTTGTCTCTTTTTGTTAATGGATGTTACACAGCTGTGAAGCGCACAAAAACAAAGTGGGTTAATTGCTGTGGCAGTTAGTTTGTTATTTTTTTTGTCATAAAGTTGCAGCTGAAGCAAGTTCGGCTACAACATAGATAATTCTCCAAATTAAACCCATTGACTCTCATTCGTTACGCATTGCGAGTTGTGAGTTCGTTTTATATATTTTTTTTCCTGTAGATGTTTGCGGTTTCCGGTCGCAGTTTGTGCTTTATTTTTGTATCTTTTTGTTGTTGCTATAATTTAAGTGCTGAGCTTATATTAAAATTATGAAATGAAATTGTGTGGAAAGTTGACTTCTTTTCCCGGTTGGTCAGGAAAAATGCCAGCAAAGCTTGCCATATGGTTGGTCAATTAATGGAAAAAACTCCCTGCCCTATTCTCAGTTCTTTATCAGCTGCAATCGTTATTACAACCTCCCCCATCGCACGTCATATATCATGTTATAATAAGGCCCTCTATATAAAGGGCATTAGCTGATAAATGTTGTCGGAACTTGTACTCTGGGCGTTGCATTTGTGTCAGTTGTGTATGTGACCAACGGCAGGTGTTCCACAGGCAATTTTCCGAGTGCTTTGTACCCTCGTAGTATCGTACCTAATGTGATTTTTCACTCTGTGAATTGCATATTAAACGATAAGTGTTGCTTCATATAAGTTTTGTTATTTAATTTGTTATGAATTGAGCGGCAAACCGCTAAACTTAGATAACTATAAATAGCAAAGTAGGGAGACAAATTGCAATGCCAATTGCAAACTTGTAAATAAGGAAAGGCACTATAAAAAGCAAATAAAAATACTATAGTTATACATACATAAACTAATCGGCATATTTATTTTGACAACATTTAAAGTTAAATCTACTCATAATTTGAAGCTACTTCATGTACATTTCGGCATCAATGGAAAGGTCATTTCAATTCCGTTTGAATGCTACAAAACTTTCCCTAACCCATTAAGAACCCATTGAAAATTGAATTCTTGCAAATGTCTATTTTGAAACTTTTCTCCTCGATTTAAAAAAAAATATGTTTTGATGCAAAAATAATTCTTCAAACAATTCTAATACTGACTGCAAAAAAAAGTCACTTTTTGTATGAAAAGTAGGAAAAAGTGGTTAAAATAGTAATTTTTAGCAGTTTTCAAAATCTTATAAAAAATACTAGCCAAGAGACATTTACAAAAATTCAAAATTTTCAATGAATACTTAATGGGTTTTGAAATGACCTATATTTAGATGATGTATTTATTTATTTATCTTTCTCACAAATACTGAATAAATATAACTACTTTTCTCAAAAAGTAACTTTTATTTTAAACAATCTTTATTAAATACTTTAGAGTTTCGCCTCATTCTTTATCTCTTTTTCTATGACTTCATCTCTTTACCTTTAATTCTCCATCTCATTTTTTCTTACTTTCTTTCTCCCTCTTTTTATTTTTCTAGGCTTGTGCTATTTATAAACCTGTGCCACACTCTCACGTACATATGCAAAAGAGACTTGATACCGTTTTAAAGACTTTTGCCAACCAATTGAAGCCCTTCTCGGCGTCAAGAAGTGGCAATTAAAGCGCTTAAGTTGACGCTGCCTCAAATGGCACAATCTTTCTACTTTTTTTTAGCCAGTAGGCAACGAGTATTCGCCGTGTTTGCCCTCCCTTCATTTCTCCACCTCCAGCCTAGACCCTTTGATAGTACCGCAATTTGCAAATGAGGTAAATGTGTGGCCAAAAAAAAACAGAAGAACAAAAAGAGACACAAGACCAAAACAAAGAGATCTTTGCAACGGTATAATTAAGTTGGCCTCATCAGCCATTTACGGCTACAGCAGCAGCAGCAACAACAACAACAACAATTGTAATAAAGACAAGTGCGCGTGTTTTGTGGCATAGATCCTCTTACCCCCTCTGTCATCCTCCCCCTTCCCGTAGTTTGTCAGATTTTATTGTTTTATTTGCAAAATGCAAAATACAGGCCCCGGAACTGAACAACTTTCCAAGCCAGCAACTCTAGCTCTGTGTTCTGGCTCTGTGCGCCTTTTTAGCCAGCATTTTTATGGCCATAACTTAGAGCCAACAATGCTCTTGTCTAATTAGATTTTTAAGGCCATTCATTATGCATATAGTATGCTGAATTTGGCACGCAAATCGCACTCGAATCGCGTCGAGTCTAGGCAAAAGTTTATTTGACTTGGTTACAGTTACAGTTAACAACTTTGCTACAGACTCTTGTGCAACTTGCCGTGGCGGCATTTGGCAAAAGGCAGCTCATTTGGGACACGCAGAGCAATGCAGACACAATTGCCTCCCCGCTAAACTCAAATGCTCCTAACCCCCGTCCCTCTGACATTCATATATAATCACATAATGCTCACAAATTTGTTAAAGCCGAATGCAATGGCGAGACTTCATAACTGCCAACGACTGCAGCCTATCGATAACCATTTAAGCCACAGAAATTAAGCCAAATACACAATACAAAAAAAAAAAAAATACAAAAAAAAATAAAATACAAAAAAAAAAATGTCCATGGAATTTTGTTGCGGTTTGTGTCAAACAACGGCCAAAAGGCTTGGCCAACAACAAAAGAGTAAGTCTATTGCTTGGGTATAACCAAACTTCAAAATACCCATTACAGATTTTTCATAGAGCGAGTACATTAATAATTTTGTACATTTTATCAAATGAAATTCAAATCGAATTAGATAAAATTAAAAAATATTCCATAGGTTTTCACCTATAAAAATTATATTTTTTACAAAATTCATGACAAAATCATAACACCCTTTCTCGAAGTTTAAAACGAGCTCAGCTCTGTGTTGTACAATTGCACAAATTATACAAAAAATACTTACAAATTATTATTATTTTTTATGGTATTGTTTCTGCGTAGTTTTTGGAACTTTTTGCTTACCTGCAATGAAAAAAATAAAAAAAAATTAGAATTTTATTAGTTTTGGTTTCTTGCGTCTCATAAAACTTAACTTTTAACTCGCACACACTTAAAAATCAGAGACCAAATGATGTTATATACACACAGAGTAGGGTAAAAACAAAACATAAGATCGTAAAGTGAAATGAAGTCCATTAAGAAAGGGGAAAGGTCTTTTGAGGTTGAGCCACAATTTATTTAACGACAATGTTGAGTGGAATTTTATAGTTTGACAGAGTTTTATGTGGATGCAATGCATAAATTTTATTCTAATTTAATTAATTCTGGGTCGCGTTGAAGAGCAAATTGTTGAAAAACGCATTTGTTCTCAGCTAATGTGAATGATAATAAAAAGAAAGAACGCCCACAAAATGTGCAGCTATTCACTGAGTGGAGATTGAATAAATATGCTTCTCATATGTGATTCATGCATTCAATTATTCCACGTTTTGTTAAAGTTACTTTAGATGTGTTTTATATGCTTGGGTTTTTCCGTTACATTGTTGATATGTTTTAAATTTCAATTAACAAATAAAGATTTTAGATATACTAAGATGCTGTTATTTGGTGGATGTGTCTGAAATAGAGTAATGGAGAGGTAATCATGATGGAGATTTCAATTTAATTTCCTCTTTCAAAAATTCATTTTAGTAACACTGGTAATGAAAATCTGTATAGACTGACTTGCAATTAATACAAACGGCACTTCCATTGCCATTACTTTCATTTTGTTGCATTAGCCAAAAACAATTTCTTGTTTCGCTGCAAATCAAAAAAGCCGCCACTGCTGAGACAATGTGTGAATCAAATGAAACTGGCCAAAAACCAATAACAGCATTCATTCACTCACGCTCGACATTGCATTCATCCATCATTGAGCCAAGTCACTTCACACACGGTAGCATCGAGTCTATGGCTTTTATATTGCGCAGCCGCCCCGTTGTCTTTTGGGCCATTGTCGTTAGACTTTGTTGAGTTAAATGCTTTTGGCTTTTGATTTTGCTTTTGCTTTTGCTTTTCTCTGGCGATAGTTTTTCATTACTGAATATCGAAAATAAATATTTTCACAGTTTTGGCGTTAATTGGAAAATGGAGAGAAAAACACTAAGGAAAAAAACCACGGGAAAACTTTGTGGCCAACAGCAGCCCCGCCTCTTTCTTGAAGCTTTGCTTTTAATGACCACAACATTTGGTTTATTAAAATTACAACATAAAGCGCGATCCATGAATGTTCCAACTGGAATAGTGTTGGAATAGATTTATAGACTTATAGTCTATGCATGTGTGGGCCATAATTTTGGGAAGGGGGCTCAGATAAAGTGCTAGGTGTGTCTTAGCCAAAAAGAAACTAGGACAAAATTTAATTGAGCTGTGCAAAGTTTGGCAACACATTTAATCTGAGCTTTATAATCAATTAAAAAACAAAATTCATAGCTTTTTAAGCATTTTTTTTTGACCCAGAAATGTGGAGTTTGTTGAATTGCTTCACAATGCAGACACAACAGAGGCAAATGCATTGTTGTTATTGTGCCGAGTTGTTGTTGGTCTTGTTGCTGGCGTTGTTGGCGTTATTGACTTTCCTTAGCCGCCGCAAGGCAGCTGCGAAGTCTTGAGTTGGGGAAGCCAAACAGTTGCCCAGCACGTCGAAAGACATTGTAGAGTCGAAGCTGGAGCTTGTTGTTGGTCTCTTCTGGCGTGGCATTTGATATCGATGATGTCTTTGTTTCATTTACAGCTCGAAAAATTATGCAAAATGCAATCGCAGCAGGGGGCAGCCACAACACAACATACAACATACAAACACAACAAGCTCAAGCCCAATCCCAGACATTCAACAAGCAAAGATTGCAACTGAAAGATGTTTTCCTCTTTGAGGAGGGGGACTTTGAGTGTGCAACAGGATAAAGAAACTTGTCAGTCTTATGACAGAAGACAAAAGAAAACAACATAATTTTTTTGTTCTTCGTTTTGGTTTTTGTTTTTGCGGTTTAAGAGTCAGCGGCAAATTGATATGTTTTGAGCCTCAAGTTGTGGGCAGGATCATAAAGAAAGGCTGCCAAGGGGAAGACAGTTGTTTTAGGGGGATAGCCTATCAGTTACTTGCTAAAAAAGGAGAAGGAATGTTAAGAGCTCTACATATCAAATTTGAATTTGTGGCTGAAGGTTGAATTATACATATTAAAAGTGCAGAGGTATCAATTAAAGCATTACAACTGCAAAACAGAGGGAGAGCGTTGTACGAGTTGTCTCTTATGAAACTGGAATTTGTGGATGTTGTCAGTCATGCAAAATGCACACAGCTGATGTGATAATAGCAAGTCGAACGTGGAGTCTTGAACCTGGCACTGTGAACGGAATTGGCAGCGGGTTTTTCTTATCGCTTATGAAAAATCAACCAACCTAAAAGGGCCACTTTCGTTTCAGTTTTACACAGAGAGAGAAAGAAAAAAAAAACGAAAGTGTTTTTCATACAGATATATGTAAATATTGTAGAGTACCTCATGGTACCGATGGTTTTTTAGAGTTCCAAGTGTTGCCAAGTGCAAGTCGTGTGCGTGATAAACCAATTAACTGCTTTACAACAAACCAAAAAATCCGTTGGCTGAAAGTGAAATTTATGGTTAAAAGAAAAACAAAATAACCAAAAAGCGAGCGCACTTTAGGCCTATACAAATTCAAATCAAATGCCAAAACAAATGAGCTAATGGATTGAAAGTTTCTTAAAATAAATAGAGAGATTTCTTTAGTTTATTTTGACAGACTTCAATACGTCAATCAGATGTCATAATTAGAAAAATGGAAATGGTTCTTTGCTCACTGATGACTAAGCAAAAGAAAATTGAAAGGCAAATCTTATACAAAGAAATGGGCAAGAACTGTGTTTGAAAAGCTGAAATAAGTCAATCACTTCCATTGAACAGAATATTGCTTAAAGAAATTGTCAAGTCGTTGGTTCTTTGAAAAGAAAATTAAGAAGAAATCAACATGGTAAATTAGAATAATTTTCAAAATTGTTTGGTAGGCAAATAAAATAATATAAGAAAAATATTTCTTTAAAGATAATTGCATAATTCGGTGCGTTAATAAATTCTTTAAAGAAATATATTTTCAAAGCTAAGAAAGTTGACAGCTCTGCTTTTGTGATAAAATCAAGTTTTAAAATACGCCAACAAAAATAAATAAACCCAACTATAAATAAGTTGAAATTATCTTTAGATTTCACAGCTTTTCACCGCACTATCAGCTTTATCAGATTGACAAAACCAGAACGACAGAACACAAACTCTGCTGGCAATTAAAATTTAATCTCAAGCTACTTATATTCAATTGCGTTCTATAAGATACACTGTGAAATCACACTGACAGCAATCTGAGAGGCCAGACAGATAAACTTAGCTTAATTGATTCATTAAGTGCACCGTCGAAGCGTCACTTTCCCCAAACAACAACAACAACAACAAACAGCAACTGATTAGATAAAAAATTGTAAGTAATTTATCACTTAAGAAGAGAACAAATAATTTAAAACTGAAACTTGACAGACGCACACACAGATCCACACTTTCCACTCAATGGCAGCATTAACTGTAATTGAATACAACGATGTAAGTATGTATCTATAGCAGTAGATAGATATGTGTATCTTGTAGCTGTATCTACGTATAGCTGCAACTGAAGTTTAACACATCAATCCCTAGTCAAAGTAACTCGCTTGAACACAATTTAATTTTGTTTTCCAAGAAGTTTTCAACATCGAATTGAGTAGTTGCTTGATTTTTCTATCGTTTTTTCTTATTTTTTTTTGGGCTTGCGTGTTGTAGCTGCTCTAACGGAAATGTTTGTCTTGGTCTTGATATGTGATGTAAGCTTGGAAGGCTGATGATGATGGGCTAGGCTAGGTTGGGCTATTGGGTAAGTAATCTATAGACTTGGGGCTTGGCTCGCTTCTAGTTAGTTCCGTCCGTCTGTCTGTCTGTCTGACGCTCATCAGTGTAGCCACTTTATTATTACAACATTTTCCATTTCGCTTCGCTGAAATAATAATTCGCGCTTCGTTGTTTTACAACTGCCAATGCGCTGAGAACAACAACAACAACAACAACAACTATAACTACAATGAGTACAACAACAAGAATTGCTGTAAAGAAAATGCCATTGACCCCAAGTCAAAGCGAGGCAAGGCAAAAGGCGAGTCAAGTCGAATCCCAAGTCGACAGTCGACAGTCGCCAGTCGGGAATCGTTCTCAGTCTGTCGAGCGAGGGGTGGAGAGTAAGTTCGAGTCGTCGCTCTGGACAACGACAAACGTTGCGACGCGTCGCCGCAAAGTTGACGTTACAGCGGCTATAAATCCAGAGCAGACTGTCCGCCAATTTTGCCTTGGCCTGGACTCGAAGTCGCGTTAGTTGAAGGAGCAGCAGCTGCAACGCGTTTCAACGTTGTTCACGTTCAGCTGTTCCCTGGAATTGCGAGAACGCGTTTTGTTGTTGCCCAACACTCAACACACACTCGACACACACACACACACCAACACTTCACACATGCCACACTCTAAACTCAATTCGAGACACACGGCGCATGACGACTTTGACTACGTCGTCTTCGACTTACACATCTCGACACACTTGTCGCCCGTCCGCATTGCAACATGTTGCCAATGTTGTTGCCCATGTTGCCTTGTCCAACATCTCAACATTTTGCGGCAAATCGCTGCCAACAAACTAGTTTACTATTTTTTTTTTACTAATTACAGAACATAGCGATCAAGACAAGCCATAAATCGATTTGGTACTACATAAAATCCCAAACGAACTAAAAAATCAAACTCCAAGGCTATTTGACTTTGGAAATCTTTAAGAGCTTCTGGCCAGATTAAAGCATCAATCGATGATTAATGATTCATAGATAAATACATGTAAGTTGAACAATCAAAATCCCTCTAGCTTTAAAACTGACTAAAGTAAAAAAATTTGTACGCTTTCGACATCAAAGCTAACGGAACGATTAGCTGGGATTAGTAACTCAATAAATTCAATATTCAATATATCGATATATTAAGATAAACGCAATAATAAATTAAATTATTTATTTACTTCTATAATAAATTTAATTATATTGCACAGACATTAATATAACTACCATTTATTTTCAATTCTAAACCAACTGAAAAATGAAGTTATTCTGTTTAATCTTTGCTAAATTTTTCAATTTATTTAACAATAATTATATAGTAGAACCTTCAATCAAAAGATAATAATAGCTATAATTATTTGATATATGTTTAGACCTAATGCAAACATCACGTTTTATTATCAGCATCGTTAGCAAAACAAAGCCAAAGTAATGTTAAAGCATTTACAAATCTTATTAGAGAGTCTACTCCCCCAACAATTTAAACAAATGCAGAAAAACGAAGGCCAAAATAATAATCGAGAAAAGAGTGCATAGGAAAACTCATTACTCCATAATAATGAGGTCGTTCCGAATTGCAGCGCTGACCACAAAAAAAGAAGCACATCAACAAAAAAACACCCGACAAATAATAATACAAAAAAAAAAAAACAGAAAAGAGCTGAAATTACGTGCAAATTCCAATCGAATCTCATAGAGCTTTAGACTTGATGGGGGCGTCTCTAGTAACAATTTGAATGGGGCACGAGTTTAGGTTTAGCTTAGACACATGATTATTAAATTGATTTGTTGTTTAAAATTTCCTACCAAATTTCCATTGCTTTTTCAATGGAAAAATTGCTTTATGGCAACGAAAGATTTCACTTTTCATTGACCGAGCAGCAATTTGATATGGAATTTGTGGGCAATTTCAAACAGTTTTGTGGCTTGAAAGATTTCAATGTCAATGATTTAAAGCGTGGGGCTGGCCAAATTGCTTTTGTTTCGGGCCAAGACGAAGAGAGTGAAGCTTAATCGTATTTTCAGATTAGATTGTCGGGTCTTGGGTAAATATTTTCAGACTTAAGTTGAGATTTTTCAATTGTTTGCATTTTCCATTTCCACTTTTCTCTATTTGCTTCACTTTTCTTTTCTTTCTGATAAACAGTGTCAATTGTAGGCTTGCCCACAACACACGCTGCAAGGTAGGAAGGAAATCCATAAAGCAAATCTCATTAACAACTGGCTAAACGACTTGTCAGCGGCACGCAATGTTCATAAATCTTTGACGAGGTCCAACATAAATGCCAAGAAATTTAAATAATATTAACAGCCTGACTGGAGCCTGCCATTCTCTCTCTCTCTCTCTGTCTCTCTCTCTCCCTCTCTCTGTCTCTCGCAGTCAGTCTCTCTTTCAAGATTCCTGTTGTTCTTCTGGTCACTTTTTCTTACTGGTTTGCCTTGTGGTGTGATCATAAAATCTCCAGTTGTTCCGTCTCAAGAGGCAACTTAATGACTCTCTCCCTCTTCCTTTCCTCTTTCTCTCCCTCTCTACAACTATAACTAAATCTTTCATCTTGCATCTATGTTGTATCTTTATTTTATCATTTGTTTTTATTGCTACAGTGCTTGCTGCATTTATTTCCACTTACTTTTATGATTACGTTTGCATTTTATTTAGCCTACACTTTTGCTTTGCAGCTGGAAAAACTTTAGAAAAATTCTGCAAATGAGTTTTATTAAAAGAAAAAAAAATAAAAGAAAAACGCCAGCTGCCTCAGCTCTTGGCTCTCAGGAGGTAAGTACTTAGATTCAATGGCCCGAAGGGGTCGGCACGTGTTGCATGCCACAGCATGCGGCAAGAGCCAACAAAAACAAAAAGTAAAAAAAAGCTGTTAGCCAAATGCGAATGCGCGTTTGTCATTCTAGGAGACAGCAATCAAGCATTTGAAAGGGATAGAGAGGAAAGGGAGAGAGGAAGGCAGAGAGGATGCAGGAACCTTATGCGTTAATTGAATCTGCATGTTTTGAAGCACATATGCGAAATCTCTAATAACTTCAACATCAACAGCCATAGAAAAAAAGTACTTAAGCAAACGTTTCCAAGGATCATCTAAAAAAATACAAATATTTTAATGATGCAAGAGTTTGAGAGGGAAATCAGGAAACAAAAACATTAGTACAAATCTATTATATTAAGTATGCATTTTCCAATTAAGCTTTATGGTAAGAGAACAACACATAGATGAAAAAGTGATTTTAAATACTATAAAACTTAAGAAAGATCAAATAAGACAGAAGATTCAATCAAATATATGATTTTCTATCAAATCCAAAAACTTATGAAGTTTAGAAAGGTCTTTCTATAAGCTTTCTCAAGTTTTATTATTTAATTATAACTTTAAGCTATTAACACACACAAAATAAGACAGAAGAGTCAACCTAGTCTAGACAGTCTAAAGTTCCCCTAGGTCAGTCGTAACTAAGCATAAACCTTTATTCTCCGGCAATATCTTTTGCCTCAACTCCATTTCTATTTATTATTCCCAAAAGCAGGTATTTACTTTTAATTAGGAACGCCACATCTGCTGTCCATATCCGCATATCCGTTCGCGGACCATAAATCTGTGGCTAGGTAAAATGAGTCATAAAACTTTACGCAAATTAAAGGCCAGAAGAAGAAGATGCAGATGGAAATGGAAATGAAGATGCAGCATGAAGAACGTCCTTAAAACGAGTTTTTGAGACCGAAAACACAAACTAGTTTTGTTAACTTAACGAAATCAATTCTGTTGGTTTGGAACTGCAAAAAACCTGAGGCTACAAAACGCTACAGACCAGAAGCTGCACGTAGCACGAGTTTGTCGTGAAGACAACTTGAGAATCTTCCAAAACAGAGAAGGAGAGAACAAGGAGAGAGAGAGAGACAGCTCAACGAACTGAGCCGAAATTCAATAAGAAGCAACGATAAACAGCAGCTGATAAAGACGAAAAGGTAAAGGCCGAAAATTAGTAAAGAAGCACAAGCCAAGAAAGGGCAAATAACCAAACCAAAAGAAACGAAAGGAAGCGCCAAACAGGCGAGACACCAAATGAAAATATGTGTTGAAAGGGGGAGGGAGGAAAATGTGGGTTTTGGGGTACATTATTGGTGTGGTGCAACAACTTGTGGCACAAGTTGACAAGTTCAGGGCCTGCAGATTGGTGTACAATGACAGGGCGACACTCATAACAATTACGACTCTACTCTACTGTAGTCTGGGAAAGTACCTTTATCTATATATATTTGTGTATGTGTGTGTATGTGTGTGTGTGTGTGTCTGCCATGTGGGTGGCTGAAGTGGTAATAAAATAATCGATGAATCGCATTTCAGGGGTTCAGTTCTATCAGCACTCGTCTCACTTATTGAAGGAAAAAAAGAATGGAAGAAATGAAAGAAACGTTTGATTAAAGTTTGGTGAGCGTTAAACCAACCACCGATAACTAACAGCCATGACCAGAAATAGACAAGAGATTGTACTTATTGGGCAAATAAGGAACATTAGATACTCTAAAGAAACGATAATCATAGTTTGACAATCATTGTAATTTGTTAAAGTTCAGATACAGATAGATTTGTATAACATTCTTTAATATTTACATATAATTTAAATATAATTTATATTTAAATTCTCTAAGTAAGTTAAGTTTTCATCAAATTGCATTAGAAAAACTTACATACTCTAAAGTATCATAAAAGCTGTCATCAATATAAAGTTTTCTTCATAAAAAAATTAAAAATACGCAAATAAATTTCAGATTCTGATCAAAATATTTAACATTTTATCAAAAAAAAAAATTGGAAATTTAAAATTGCTGCCAAACATTTCAATAAAATGCTAATGCCCTTTTTTGATAGAGTATAACAACAATGGCAAACACCTTCATACAGCTGGCATGCAGGTTGCTGTCAACCATCAAATTTAATTGCTGCGCTTTGTTGTGCCAATAACAATAACAACAACAACAACAAGAAAAACTACAACAACTACAGCAACCACAATGAATTGAAGCAACCCTCGCATGGCAATTTTCGAGACCCGAAACACGCAATCGAAAACAAAACAAAACCAAACGAATCGAAACGCGCAGTGAGATGCGTCGTTGTCGTCATAGTCATTCAAAAAGCTGTGAGTACTCTATAGATATAGTTGCAGATGTATCTGTATCTTCACATTTATATCTGCAGATGCATCTGAATCTGTTTCTGTGAGCAGCTGCAGCAATGCTAAATGCTATGACTCGAACTTGGATTTGTTGTGCTTTGCCAAAAAAAAAAAAAAAGTTGCAAAGGGGAAAACTAAAATCCTGGGGGTGACTCAGCTGTTAAATTTGTGGGATTGTAATTGTGATTGTGTGTGTCAATAAAAGTATGGATTCTGAGCACTGCAGGATATGTCAGGATGTTGTCAATGTGCAACAGGATGTTGCAAATTTAACTTAAAGCCAGCAAAGCAGATGTTGAATGTGTTTGCGTGCGGGAAGTTCAGAGAAATAAAATACAAAAAAGTAAACCAAAACACGCATTAAGATTATATGGTTGTTTTGTTGTTGGGGTTGCGGCTTAAGTTGTACAGCTCTTATAGTTATAAGGGTTAAGCTCCGGGTCGCAAATTGCGCAGACCATTTATCGAATTATAGAGGGGAAATCAATTTAATTTTTTTTGGAAACATATGTATGTGAAGAAATACGAAACGTAGTTTGACTTTTTTAACGAATCCATTGTGATTTGATTAATGTAAGGAAGTAACTCGAGATTTGTATAATAAGCTACAGCTGTTGATATAATAATTATCAGACAACTGTACCCAATTAAATTTAATTTAAATTGGAAGCTTTAAGAAGCAGTTCATCGCTTCTTTTGCTTTAGATTGTAGATGTTGTCAGACACAACCCTCGTCCTCGTTTGCTTCATAACAATCAATTTTACTAAGAAAATTCCACATCAAAACATACAAAAAGAACTATAAATTAACTGCCCAGCCGAGGCTAAAGTTTTTGCTGGTTCCTCTTAACTAAGTATATATATACATATAGTATACACACATTGAGATACATTTGAATCTTTGTATATGTGTTTGCGCTTTTTGTCACTTTTATAATTAAATACCGCGCACACACGATTTTTTTACACACATGTCGAAAAATGTATCTAGATACAGACGTTCTACATATAGAACACTCATGAGTCGAGTTATTGGCAACTAAAAAAATAATAATTATATACGTACGACGAAGAACTCAACTAACACGCAGGAGATAAAAAACTTTGCGAAAAAATATGAATGGAAATAATAGCAAACTTTAAGATTGAAGTAGTTTAAATAATGTACATATATTATTAATTTTAAAATGATTTGCTCAATCAAAACTTGAAGTTTTCGGAATACTGATCCTAATTCCAATTCGATTCTTTCACACATTCGCCAAAAAAAAAAGTACTCAGCATCTCAGCCTGAACAATAGTTTATATAATTTAGGAAATCTGTCTTTATGAGCTACACATTTCATCATCAAATTGTAATACCCCATCAGAAAACTATATACAAAACGAATGCCAAAAATGTGCCCTCATATTATTGCTACACAATAAAAAACTGCTAAGCATACAGAAAATGTATAATAATAAAAGTGGGTAACAAAAAAATAATAATATGAAGACATACCAAGTGTGTAGAGAAGATTTGCGTTAATGTCGCTTAAATCCAATTCGGGTTGAGCAATCGACAAAACAAAACAAAGACGATGATGAAGATGAAGAAAAAGTATCCACAAGATGCGACCGCGTGCGCAACTTTTTCATGCAGCAGGCGACAACAGTTGAAGGAGGATGAAGAAGATAAAGCGCAAAGCGAAGCGCAAATGCCGATAAAGAGGAAGTGCCCAAAGAGGCCGTAAATCAGAGCAGAGGCAAAAGGAGATGAAGACGGAGACGCTTTGATTTAATATATATAGCGCAATGTTGTATATGAGATACTTCTTGCTGTTGTTGTTCTTCTTCTTCTTCTTGTTGTATATAAAATTTTTCGGTATGTTTTTCGTACACTTTTGCGGCTGCTTCGCCAAAAGACAGGCAAAGTAGGTAGTTTACCTTTTTATTTTTCTTGTTGTGTTTGTGTTTTATTTTGTATATTTCGTCCGAGAGTGTTTTGCGCACGCACACAGAACACGGAACCGACAACCGACGACGACAACAACAGCTTCGCTACGGATACAGCTGCAAGCGTTCTCACAGATACAGATATATATTGACACACAGATACACAGAAATGAAGTTGGGGTAAGAACAAACATACAAAACACACTAATACACGGACAAACAGAAATGCCGCTTGAAATTCTCTTTCAATATTTTAATGCACTTTTATACAGTTTATTGCCTCTCTATTTGTGTGTTTGTTTGTGTTTGAGTATGCCAAAGTATCTGTGTGTGTGCAGTGAATGTTTCTAGGGAATTTTTATGCTGGCGTTTCGTTCTTATTCACTTAATTCAGCAGTTTTTGTTTTATTCAAAAATAAAATGCAATTTCATTTATTTATAAAATGCCGGTAAATGCATTTAATTTTTCAGCTTTTATTATTCATTTTCACTCTATTATTATTTATGTATTAGTTTGCGTAATTTTTTTAAGCACGTGTTTTTAGCAACCGTTTTTCTTTCTTGAGAAATGTATTGAAAATATATGTATGTTGAAAATCATTCAAAAAATACTAAAAAATGCGGCAAAATGCGCGCGCGCTCTTCGGAATTTATTCAAACATCGAGTGTCCGTGGCGACGTTTGCATTGGAGTAGCGCTCGCGTGTTACTGAGGCCAACGCTCACTGCGCAGATACATTTTGCTGCCTTTTGGCCTGGCGTGTTTATCTGCGCGTTCGCGTATCCGTCAGATACAAACACTCTCTCGCACACACACAGACACTCTCGGAGAGTTATGCTCAGTTGCGCTCGCTTCAAACATGTTCGAAGCGCACAGATTGAAGGCAGCATGTTGCTCGCAGCATTGTCATGTTGCTTAGCAACATTTGTTCCACTGCAACATTTGTTGCACTCTTTTAGGTTTTTCACGCATATTTCTAGCGTCTGGGCGGGCGGCTTAGGTTATTTTATGACCCCAGGGTTCTATGCACTGTGATAATTGCCAGCTACAATGTATCTATGTATCTGTAAAAAAAAGTATCTATAACTGTGCGTTCGTGGGTGTTTGTGTGTGTGTGTGGGTGCTAAATCATCTGTTTTTGTGCTGTGCGCCAGGAATTTCGCGCATTAACATTGTTGTAGGAAATGCCTGGCAAATAGGAGAAGATTCTCACGAGCGCAGAGGGATCTTTACCACAAGGTCTTTGACTCTAAGCAAAGCAGCTCGAAGGTGTTAAATAGAGGAAAGCAAATGAAGATAAATAAGTCAAATTAAAGTTTATTTGAAACCAAAAAAAAAATTAAAAACATTTAAAAAGATATTTTTTCAACATTTTCTAATAATAAAAAAACTTTAAGTAAAATTTTTGGCTTTAGTGGTAATTTAATAAAATAAAATGAATGCAAAAATGTGGTTAATTTTTATCAAAAACTATCATTCCATTCCCCAAATTATCCCGATCTTTATATACCTTGCGGCTACAACAATCAAAACTTTAATTCGCATAATATATACAGTCTTTAATCGCCTTTCCCAATTCTCTCTCTCTCTTTGTCTTGTTTGCATAATCCGCACACCTTCAACGCACTTTACTAATGATCTTTTAATGCCAACTCTCCAGATTATCTTTGCAAATTAATCATATCACACAAAAGAAATCCAAGCCATATCAACTAATGCCAGATGTCCGTCAACTAACAAATTGTAGTTATGCAAGAAACTGGGCAAAAATATTTTGTTTAACAATTTGATTAATTTTTACAAACTATTAAGTCATTTACGGCATTACAAATATATATTTATAAAAAGCAAAAAAAATAAAATAAAAACAAATTCAAACTAGCTGCGGGCGGTGACAGCAACGCAAAAACAATCTCAATAAAAAGAAGGAGGAAAAATAAAAAAGAAAAGAGATTTGACAAATGATCGGCACCCAGAAAATCGAGAACGGGTCGCAACAGCTGTCAAAATATCAGCGAAAGATACATATCGACAGACCCCAAAAACATCAATAAATGCCCCAGTGTAGAACCCCTGCCCAGCTTAAGAGAAAGACAGAGAGAAAGAGAATGGAAGGGAGGGAGAAAAGTCTCCATCAAAATTATGTAAATTTCATAACAAGCCCAATTATTTATATTGTAAAACATTGCACAAACTTTGATAGCCATTGAAAGCTCGCTTGAAGCTCGTTCGTTTCTCAAACCAAAAAACCTCATTAATTTATTCAACAACAACAAAAAATGCGTAAAATTGCTTTCAGAGAAAAATATAAAGGTTTATGGCAAATTTGCCGCTATAAAGTCAATAAAATCAGGCCTTGATGATCCGAAAGAAAAGGGAAAACTCGTAAAACTTTGATGAATTTTTGGGCATTTGTCAAAGCTGTGAGACAAATTGTGAACAACCTTAAAACAGATCTTCGATTTCTACAGAGATGGACAGGCGCTGTCAGTGATGGTCAGTTGAGGGCTCAATATTGTTGATTTTCTCGTATAAATATCGTGCAGCAAGAGATTTTTAAAATTCAGAGATATTGTCCAAAAAAAATTTGAGCATTACAATTACAAGAAATTATTAAAAGCATTTTCAAATAATTTCCAAAATAATTCGGAACATAATTCTTTCGTTGAAAAGGAACTCATAATATAAATGAATACTACAGATAGAACGATCCTAAGCTATAGCTACAAGAACTTAATTTATGAACTAGATGTTCATTGATTCCCTTAATATTAAAATTTATTACCCCTTTTATTCTTTCTTTTTAGCCTTCTGTTTCCAACTCATAAATGTTATATATAGTTTTAATCGATCTTCTTCCAACTTTAACATGGAAGGGTTTTGCATAATAATATTGACATCATCAAAGTGGAGTATGTATCTCCGCCCAGTCTCCTCCCGAACCCGCTCCCGATCCCCCGTTTACCCCTCCCCTTAGTTCCCACCACTTCCGACATAATCCGTCGCCTGATTTATGACCGTGCTACTTACGTGGCAATAAAATACGAGTAAACCAAAAATCAGCTGTGGGTAAAAGTTGCTTTTTTTGCTTACCTGAAAATAAACAGAGAATTGGAGAGTGAGAGAGAGAAATGAAATTAACACACACACAAGATAATAGTTTGAGAAAAGATTTTTTATAATAATATTTTAAATGCTACGCAAAAAAAAAAACGAAAAAAGAAAATGTTGAAGAAAAAGAAAAATTAGCTTAAAACGCGTATAAAATCGACTTCCCCATTCCGGTTATAAATATTTGATCTAATCTTTCGGGTTCGTTTTGATAATTTATTGGGCATTTTTTTTACTGGCCAATACGTCATGCCGCGTTTTCAGATACAAATTAGTGTTGCAATCTGCAGTTAATTAGCAGATGTGTCCACAGAGCGGAGGAAGGGGTTGTATTGACCAGACTTCTACTAACTGGAGTCTTTTGCGATTTGAGTATTTGCATATCTGCGGGAGAGTTTGAACTACTTTTTGTGAATGTCGCTTGGCCTTTTGCGCACAATTTATGCATTGTTTTGGCTAGAACTGTTTGGAACTGTTGGCCAACTTGCAAACTGCCAGTGAGCCGTGACGACCACAGTGCGGCACGGTGGTAACTGAAGCAACAACAACAACAACAACAACAGCAACTAGAAGCAACTCAAAAGCCGAAGCGCAAACTCATTTTCCTCGGCCATGGCAGAAGCTTTCACAAATCGCAAAACAGACGACGGCGACGTCGCGATGTGGAAAAACAGTTAAAAGTTGCGAGTTCATTGTGGCATGCACCGACCGAAAGAGGCAGTCAGCCAGCCACCGTTTGTCTAAACACCCCTCGTTTCAACTCTCCTTCCTTACCTCCCTCCCTCCCTCCCTTCCTTCCTTCACTCCCTCCCCTTTCACTGGCGAATTCATGCCACTCGCGTTCTACTGAACTGCCACATGAACTCTGCGTTTGTTATGAGTTTTTCCCAGTTCAGTTGAGTTCAGCTTTGGGTTTGGATTCGGATTTGGAATCGTAGCAGCTTCTTTATAAACACATAGCAAAGTCAACGTTGGAAAACAGTTAGAATAATGGTGATTGATAAATATGGTCTATGCACGATTCTCAGTCGTTTAATTGAAGTCGTCTCTCTCTCTTTCTCTCTATCTCGTTTCCCTTTGCTTCACTCTAATTGATGGCAACTAAAACAGTTACCAAAACAAGACAAAACGGTTATCTACGACACAACGAAGATTTAATATCCTTGCAGAGTCCTGTATTTAGTTTTCCAATGATATAGTAAATATTGTAGAATTTTGAAATATCTTAAGAAACAACAAAGCTTTTCATATTAATGTTTGATATACCGCAATTCATTCCTATGGCATTTATAAAGGCAGATTCCTGACAAATTTATAATACCCTCTGCAAGGGTATTAAAAGATCAACAAATGGCCAAAACTGTTTTGTTTTTGTGTTGCTTTCTCCGCCCACACGACTATCAAATTGGCCAAAAGGAAGCTGTCAGTTAAGAGTTGAGACTCGACATTCAGTAGTTGATTTCTTGCCTAATTGTTGGCCATTTTATGAGAAGTTTTTGTTACTACCACTCTTCACTTTCTTCGTCTACCTCTGGTTCGTTCTTTGGCTTTCTTCTGCTGCCAAAAGACAATTACTTTAATTTTTCCCCGTCGCATGATAAATAGAAAAGTGAATTGCCTGCAGTTGGAAAATAAATAAATATATAAATAGATCTGCAAAACTTTCAAGTTCTCAGCAGTTCTCTTTTCTATTTCTTTCACTCGGCTGAAGATGCGACAAATGATAAGAGCGAATGCGTCGTAAAGTTTTCCATTTCAAGGCATCAGTTTAGCAGCAATGTGTACAACAATTTTCCGCATTTTCCTGTCGAGCCTCTCGTGTGCTGAGCAGAGCTACAGGAGCACAACAGTCAACAGATAAAACATGAACACAAAATGCCAACAGCAAAAACATGTAGAGGGGGAGGAGGAGCTGGCCAATTGCTGTCGTTGGCTTTTCCAAGCAAAAAAAAAAAAAAAAGCCTGGCTTGAACGTTGCAATAAAAATAATAATCAAACCGCAGCCGTGTTGCGTGGTTGGAAAGTTATGGCCATTTGCCGATAGATGAAAGGCAACCTGGAATCAAATGTTTATAACTTGGCCAAGAACGAACAAGCCAACAAACGAACGAACGAACAACACGCAGAGCAAAGCAAAGCAAAGCCATGGCAAACCGATTGTAATTTGATAATGAGAATGGTCTCAAATCTGGTTGCTCTTCTGGCCAAGCAATTGAACGGGCCAACAAGCCAACGAATTGCATAATATCTAGAGCAAAAGTCCAAAGAATGTGAGTATCAATTTATCAAACAACGAGAGAGAGAGAGAGACAGAGAGGAAGAGGGAAATTACAGCCCAACTCTGGGTCTATAAAGTGTGAAATTACATTTAGCATTTTCAACGTAATGGCTTTAATAAATAGAAGTCAATAGAGCAAGGCCTTCTGCATTTTGCTAGCTACATCAGGTGCCAAAGTGTTTTCGAAATGTTTCACAATGTTTTAGATACTTAAAGCTCAATGAACTTAATGGCAACACTAACTACAGAGAAAGTATACATTTTAAGAAACTTTACGTTTATTCTCATTTTAGTTCGACAAGATCGTACAAAAATTTTCTTTGGGAAATCTATTAAATATAATAACAAATCGTATTATGGAGATCATTAAATTTAAATTTCCTCAAAGGAGGAAAAAGTGACTGAAATCTGTCCATTGAAAATTTCTCCATTCGGTATATCATATCGTTTTTAGCATACAGTGTGCCACTAATGTCTTCATACACCACAAATTTGCGTATAATGTTTTAATGTGGGTATCTTATATTAATCTTTTATTCACTCAAATTCCGTTCTAATTATAAAAAATTTTTTTTAACCCATTAAGTACCCATCAAAAATGTTTTCCTCGATTATTCAGAAAAAATATTTGGATGTACAAAATTTCTTCAAACATTTCTAAAATTAACTGCAAAAAATGTTTTTCAAAAATCTCTTCGCTAATATTTTTTATGATTTTTTGAAAAAAAAAAAATTACTATTTTAACCCCTTTTCCTCATTTTCATACAAAAAGTGGCGTTTTAGCAATTTAAAATCGAGGAAAAAGGTTTAAAAAAAAGACACTTTTTTTGAAATACAAAATTTTCTCCATTACATTCAATTTCTAACTCAAAACGCACTTTTTTTTCCAATTTGCATACAAGTCCAACGCCTAAAAGTCTTGTTCCCATAACAAAAACCCAGTGAACTTTTGAACTGCAAAACGATTTAAAAATCTCAAGAGATCTCAGTGCAGATCCCATTGAGTTGACGTTTAATGCTGGCCAAAGTGTTGCGTTGTGCATTTCACACGCCAAATTGAATTCAATCATTGAACAATAAACAATTTTCATAGAATTTTCGCACTTCAATGCCTTTCAATCTGCTGTTGACTGACCCAGTGCTCCACAAAGCGCTTAATCCTATAGACTGGGCAATCTCCGACAGCTCCAACAACAACAACAACAACAAAGTGGCAAACAAAACGCCAATCTGGAACAATATGAAAATAGCAAATCACTCGACGCGACGCCTGCGAATGTTTTCCAACCAATTTCTGCAGCTGACAATGAGTTGGGAGAAACTGACAATGCAACAGGAGAGAGAGAGGGAGAGAACAGGGGGCCGAGAAGCAGGAGAGGGAGATGAAGTTGCGACAGCTGCGCCTGCGTAAGCTTCTAATGGACTCTGGCAACGCCCACAGTCGCCAGGGCAATGATTTATGAGCAGCTCCTCCAGTTAAAGTCGCTGCACAGTGGGACAAATAAGCTAAATTCTTCAAAAGGTATAGAATTTATTTTTAAATATACCACAGAAAAGTAAGTTCAGTATTTTTTTTTTTTTTTATATTAAAACTTTTCTTTAAATATAAAAAATATTATATTTCCTTAAATTTTTATATTTTTTCTTCTCACAAAGTTAAATTTGTTTAATTAATATATATTTATTTATTTTTTAAAACTAAACTATCTATGCACCTAAACAATCTTATTTAAAAATATTTGAAAAGCAAGTAATACTAAAAATTGCAATTATTAAAACTATTAAATTAAAATCGAATTGTTAAAATTAAGTATAAGTTATTTTAAAACAATTTCAATACCAATCATAGGATTAAATCTATTTAATTATGTTGTGACTAGTGCAATAATCATGTTTCTTAAAACTTGTAGCACTAGGATGTTAAATAAATAAATAAAATTAAATTGTTATAATATATTATAATATATAATTATAATTATTGTATACTTTTTTAAGTTTTTTTTTGTTTATAGCATATGCACGTTTTGCCCCACTGTGCACTGCAAGAAGTGAAACTACAGTCCCTCTCGTGTCAAGGCTGGGTGTGAAATGTGGCAATGTTATTCCAAGCCAGGTACCAATTCAAGTACGAGAGAATCTTGGCTTAGCGAACGAAATGAAATGAACGCAAATTGCAGATGGAAGATGTGGAAGCAGCACACAGCGTATCCGGGCAATATCCCTGGCCAAGATTAATCGCTGCGCTTTGAAGTTCAGCGTGTTGAGTGTCAAAACGGCAAAGCGACGAACAAAGAGCCGACAACAACAACACAACAACTTGCGAGTGTTAATGAAGCACAGCCGGCAAAAGGTTGCCTGACAATGATGAGCTCAAGTCTCTCGTCTCTCTTCGTCTTGGTCTGGTGTCTGGGGGCCACCCACACACCACCACCACTTGAGCAGCGAGTGTTGCAGTTGCAACTTATGCAGCTGTGCAACAACTGCCTCGCATAACGGCACTTTGCAGCCACCCACTCGGTGTCCAAGACTCTCTCGTCTTGGAATACATTACAGATTAAATGGCAGGAATCTGTTGTTGTTGTTGCCAAGTCTTTGCAGTCTTGAACTTGCCACCGACGAGGGGTTATGATCTTCAGAGTAGAGCTATCGATAACATTAGATGAGGCAAGTGCAAGCCATGATTAATGAATCAACTCGATTCGAGTGCTAAACAAACATTGTTGATCATTTTAATGTTTATATCATGTTCATATTGTCTCTGATAAGCGTTGTAAAAATGCAAATTTCATGAATCGCAACAAAATTGTATTAATCGATACTATTGGTATCAATTAACATTGATATACAACGCATTAAAAACTGTGAGTTTAACTGTCCAAATTAAGATAATGACTGTTAATGTTATCGATATCGGAAGATGTGCTATCGATTTGTCGATTTTTATAGTATCTTTGCTGCCAAAAAGATTGCAATAAGGAAACTTAGAAAAGAGAGAACTTCAGATAACAGATATTATAAAACAATATCTCATAAATGTGTAAGTTAACATTATTAAATCTTATTTTCAGACTCGAAAAGTCTTTAATACTCGTATCTAAAGTATTAAAATTAAAAACGTGGTTCATTGTAAAAAATTGTCTTTTTCTTGCTGATACTTGCGTGGCTTATAAAGTTTTTGTTGACTTAAAAAGTACAAACTTTTGATAAGTTAAGAGTTCTATTTATAGTTAATTGTTTGAACTTTTTAACTAAACTTTCCACTTCAATCTAAATTCTACCTTTGTAATGCCAATCGAAAACAATTTTTAAATAAGTTGAGTTTAACTTATAAATAATCTTAAAAATATTCCCTTTAATTCTTTTTAACACTTTTTAAACTGACTTCACTCTCTCCTTTACGCCCATTTCTAGCAATTTTTTTTTGCGTCAATAAAAAGTTAATCCAAGCCACTGACCCCTGTTATGTAAGCTGTCGTTTAACATTAGCACCAACCACTTTTGCACCGCCACCACCACCGCACCACCCACAATGCTGGAAAACATAAATCGCTTAGATTTCACACCAAGAAGCCGCACAAAACGCTGCTTTTGTCAAGTTTGCTTAGTGCAACAACTTTTACCACAAATCGGATTTCCTGCAAACGATTTGTGGTCGCTTCGGTTGCCCCCAAACAGCTGCAAGCTCCTCGTTTTGTCCAAACACAGAGAGTCAGAAAGCAAACACTTGGAATAAAGTAGATCAGACAGAGAGCAAATGGGGAAAAAGTGGCACTGAATGTTTTTTCAAACCGGAGCAGGAAGAGAATCACAGTAGCCAATTCCAGTTGCAACAGATCAAATCAAATCAAATCAAATGAAAGACAAATGCCACAAATATTTCCCAAGGAAATGCAACAGATTCTTTTCTTTTCGTATTCCAAGAAGCAAAAGCAAAGGAAACGCAATGCGATGCGATGCGATGCAATGTGCCGACAAGTTTTCCCTTATTTGATGATGGCAAGAGTTGACAACAACCAACCAGTTCAGGCCAAAGACAATAACCGAGAATAGAACCGCCAACAGAACGGGCCAACAGAGTTTGTTAAAACAATCACGAAACAAGACAAAGCAGCGACTAAGCTTTAATAGAGAAGACATCAAAGTAGAAGAAGGCCAAAGCAGTAGAAGAAGCAGCAGCAGAAGAACCGAAGGTGGGGAAAAAAAAACTAGTTTTTTTTTGCTATGATAACGTGCCAAAATTGCAAACGCCAGCTGCAGGGCCAACTAATTGCGCAGGCGCGCCTCCAATGAATTTGGAATCAGACAGGAAAATGGCTAAATTGCCTCAAAGAGAAGGGAGAGGGAGGGAGGAGAGGGGCGGAAGGTAGGCAAATCTCATCAAAGCCACATTGCATATTCATAGTCATAACGAGATGAGGCCCAAGTTGTAGTTGCTTCTTGTTACTTGTAGATTTAATTTGCTTGGCCATGTTCACACGTCGTGAGGCAGCTGACCCACTGCCCCCCTCCATCCCCCGCCACTCTATTGTCCCCTCCCTCTTACAAACCAACTAAGTAACAGCTCATTTGCCTGGTTATTTTAATTAACCCAAATAAAACAAAAAACAATTTAAGCAAGTGTGCAAAACAAAAAGAGTTAACAAGTCAAGAGACAAGGGGAGCAGAGCGAGGAGAGATTGTAAAGTGGGGTGACAACATAGGAAATGTCTAAATACAAGCCAAGATTATGTTGCCAAATGGCCATAAATCAGGCAGCAGGCAGAGCAAACAGCAAACAGTCAACAGTCCACTGTAACTGCAAAGCAGGCTAATGAATGTATCTGAAAGATACATCTGCATTGGAGTCGCGAAGCTACGACAAATAGACTTATAAAGCGGCTAGCCAAAAAGCTAACGCCAAATGGAAGAGGCAATAAAAAGCGTTAACAAGCCAACAAGTAAAGACAACAACAATTGGCAACGTCAGACAATAAAATACTTTTAAGCAAGGAAAAAAAAGAGGGACGCGGAATTGAAAAGGTAAACGGAGGGGCATTTAGGCAAACCGCTTAAATTGCTGTTAACAATTCTGGGAGCAAGTCAAGCACATAAATTTCTTTCAAGCCAACAAACAGATAACGCTAAGAGGGAAACACAGAGAAAGAGAATTGAGAGATTGAAACAGAACGCAAGAGATGTCTGGCAAATTTGGGTCAACTTAAAGGAAGTGCCCGCTGATCCATTGCCAATTCACACACTTACACTGAAAGAAACTACAAAAAAAATAATATAAGTCATGAAAAATCAAAATGGTTGAAGGAAGTTTTCAGATTGCAAAAGATTAGCAAATTGAATGACAACATCCTCTGGTTTTACGTCATTTTATGGCGCTTCTTTTTGCTCAGTGTATTTCCCCCCGTCAGTTGCAGGTGTTGCATTAATCAATTTCAATCAGTTGCCAGTTCACACTGCAATTCTTAACAGCTTGCCAAATGGTTTTTAGCTTCTTTTTTATTTTTTAGTGCCTGCCACTGCCACTGATTATTTTTATAGACTGACGCAAAACTGTTGCATCTCGTGGTAAATCTATCTCGTGCATGTGCAAACTGTGCATTTGACCATAGACCGTAGATGTTGTGCCTGGAACGCAATTGCATTTGGCTTTTATCATTTAACGCTCGAATGAAGCAACCAACAGAAAAAGATCAAGAGGAAGAAGCTAAAAACCATACACAAAACACATTTGCACTGTTGGAATCAAAGCAAATATTTGCTCCAGATTTTTTCTTTCTTATTCTCTGCAGTCTATAAAAATGAGTATAATTCAAGTTTCGTTAGGTAAGCGAAAAAAAGAATTTTAAAAATTTCTCCCACAATTATTCCTTTTATATCTTCAGCTCTAAGGCTCAGAATATCTTCTAGTCGCACTATCTGATGCGTCACAAAATTAGCTTGATAAATATTACTTTATTTCTGAGAAAAGAGTATCCTCTAGTTGCTTGTTTTGAAGAGTGTGAAAAATTTTATGAGCATTTGCTATTGCTTGTTTTGTAATTTTAATGAATTTCATGCAGCTTTGCAGGATAATAAAGCGAGAATGCAGTAAATCAACATTAATTAAGTGGGAGAATATTGAGGAAATGCAGTGAATCAACATTATTCGAGTTCAAATTGCCACAGGGGGCAATTAAACTTAGTTACATTAAATTAATTACATTACTTTACAAAAGATAAAGATTAAATCATTTAAGGTATACAATTTAATTCAATAAATAAAATCGAATAAAGGAAATTGGAAAATAAGGTTAATCATTCAAAAACAGTCTTTAAATATTTAAAAAATCTTTTTTAATACTTTTCTTACAGTTGTCCATTGTGATACAAGCATATTAGTCATAAAATTTAAGCCTATACCCAATTTTGTCATTTCAAAAAAATTTTCTGTAAATTTTTAGCATTTTTCGCACTATTATCTGTTTATTATAAGTTTTAGATGAAAACCTAATGAAAATCTAACCATGATAGACATGTGTATAGGGAGATGCGGCTACGGCGTAAGATTTAACGACGGGCACATAAGTGCGGTGATAAACAGGAGCCACGGCAACAGTTTTCACCACAGGCACCAGAGTCTTCACCACTGGAACCACAGGAACCACAGTTTTCACCACAGGCACCACTGGAGCCACAGCCACATGCTTAACGACAACAACGGGTGTGGAGACTAAAACATGACGCTGCTCCACGAATCCAGGAGCTGCCACAACGACGGAGACCAGAGCCAAGAACGCGACAAGCTGCAGTTGTGAATGGTATAAAGCCAAGTAAATATATTCCTAATTAGATTAGTTTTTGGTGTTTAAGCTACTTACAAAACGGAACATAATGCAGAAGATTTTGGAAGGTATTGCTGCGTGCTCAGAAGACGACAATGAACTGTTGCTGATGTGGCACGAGTCTCACTACATTATATACCAAAATATTGGCCAAATTATCAGAATAAACGCAAACAAAAAACAAGAAATAAAAAATGATCACTCTATCTTCTTAGCCCGAATCGTTATCCATTAGCAGAATGTAATTGATTCGTTAGCTAAGTTGCAAAAATACGAAGTATATTTAAAGTTGTGAAGTGCTAAATTGACAAATGTTCAACTATTTATCTTAATAAAGAGTTGGACGGAAGTAGAAGCGTGTCAAATAATGACAGAAATGAGAATATTATACAAGAGAAGACAAATGGAGACAATTAATAATAGAAATAGAAAAAAATTGATTGCAAAATATTTAAAAATATATAAATAGATGAATGAATAATGTAGGCTAGTTATAGATCAAGGAAAGAATGATAATTATGAATGAAACAAATAGTTAAAAGTAGAGAAAAAAATTGATAAATGGGAATAATCAAAAGATTTGGGTCAGTTTTAATTGGACGAGATTAAGAAACAAATATTTATAATATACATATAATTTATAATATTTAAAATATATTATATACAATACATCTTTTCACAGTCAAATAAAAAAAAATAATTAAACCAATAATAATATTTAGAAAATATTTTCCTAATAAGATAAAGTTTTATTTTTAAAATATTATAGGAAAAACCTATAATAATTCTTGTTAATAAAGGAAACAATTAAATTAATTTTATCAAGTACATCCAAGAAGGTCAAGATGATCATTTTGTGGGTCAGTAAGGAGTTTTTCCAACGCACTTTCTAACCAAATATTATTAACGGCTTTAAAGTGTCTGGGCCATATATCAAGCTTAGCCACATTTATATCCCTAGCCGAGCAGAAGAGTCTCTATTTGCAACAGCAACGGCAATTTGCAGTCGTCATTTCACGAATGTTTATCATTTTATGGGCTATTTCATAAATTTAATTTTCTCCACAGTCATTTGCAACAAACAAAAAAATAAGTAATAACAAAAAAGAGTTGCACATAAAGTCGTTAACAAGGTGGCGATTACAAAAATATTGTCTTCATTAATCAGCCAGAAAAAAAAAGCCTTAGGAGTACTCCCTCTTCCCCACTAGCAGACTGCACTTCTCTACACTTCTCTCATCCTCCTCGGCCTGGCTAAGAAATTGGCGCTCATCCAAGTGGCGTCGTTGATTCGAGTCGAGTTTGAGTTTGAGCCAATTAAATGGCGACATTCGCAGACATTTGCTGCTGTCCGCCTTTCCCTTTTCCTCAATCTCAACGCTTTAGGTGCTAATGATGAACCTGAATGAATAGTTTCGGAATCGACGGATCGACAGATCGTACATCGTACATGCATTTTTCATTGTTTCATGGCGGAAAAATGATATCAAAATAAATTGTTGTATGCTCGAAAGTTAGTTTTATGATCGGTGGCTTTTGATTTTCTTCTTTTTTTTCGTTTTTATTGCTAGAGATTTATTGTAAAACTTTTTCTTCTTCCGAATTTGATTTTCTTTTTCTGTTTTTGCATTTTATTGACTTGAATTCAGTTTCGTTTTTTTAACTTCCTCAACTTTTGACCAATTTATTTCAAATATTTCAAGTGCGGTCTCTTTAGTTTTTCTTTCTATTTCTCCTAGTAAATTGTAATTATGTTTGGTCATAAATTTTATTTGACTCGAAAATTGCTTTGGGGACGTCTTTACCCAATGACGAAATCAACTTTGATTTGCTCATATATGACGTGGTTTTGGGTTTCGACTTTTGGGGCAGACCTCATCAACGAATTGGGGTTTGGTCGCGTCGGGCTTTTGTTGTCCGTGGTAATGACTTCATTTTGTGGCTCGTTGTCGTCATCGCGTTTGTTGTTCGATTTCAAGTTGAGGTTACACAAATTATTTGAAAAATGGCTCATGGAAATTGGACGGTAACTTGTGATAAATTGTTGCTATTATTATTGTTATTAATAATTTTTATTACGTATTTTCATTGGAGGCGTGTGTGTCAGTTTGAGTTGCTGTTTTGTTAATTATCGACTTTAATTGTTAATTTAAATCACAATGGAAAAAAAAAGTTGTAATAATAATTGCAAGATGATCAACAATGGTGAAAAGTGAAACTCTGCTGAAAATTGTTACAATATACACCTCCCACTCGATATCGCTGCCCCTCTCTCTCTCTCGCTCACTCTCTTCTCCTGCCGAGATTCTCTTATGAATTGGGCGTGTTAATACAAATCAATGTCAAGTTTTGTGAGGCAGCCAGGAGAAAGGTTTTTTGTCTTGAGTTTGATTGGACGGCCAAGAGATTGCGATCAGTTTTGGATTGAATTGTTTTCTTATCATGTTAGAAGTGCAAATCGAATATCGATTTGATGTTGTTAAAATATGGAAAGTGGTGTCTGATTGATTGTCAGAGTGGATGACTGATGGAAAGCAAAGTGTATACAAATTTTGCTTAAGTTATTCAGGATGGTAAGAGAACTGAAGGGTTGTCAGCTATTCTCAAACTATCGATAAATAAATTTAAGAAATGACAGTTTTTGGTTTTTTAGGAACTGTTATTAAAAATCGATAATTCAAATAACTTAAACTTTTATCGATAATACATTTTATGTTAGTTCTAGGGTTGCCAGCAATTGTTTCGATCTTAAGTACTTCTAGGGTAGTTAAGAAATTCTTTGTTTCGATTTTTCGTCGATTACAAACAAAACTACAGCATTTTGACACAGATATTAGAGTTATCGATAACGTACCGATAACACATTAATTTTAGATCTTCTGTTTAAAATTGATAGTGCAGATGTTAAGAGAAATCATATTTTGCATTCTATCGATCGCGCACAAATTAGCCATAGGATTGCCAGCTTATATAACTTATCTATGTATATGTTTTTGATATCGATAACACACCAAAAATGCAGCTAGGGTTGCCGGCTAATCTCTTGATCAATTGTATATTAAAGTTAACTTACTTTCAACGCCATAAACATCTAGAGTTGCCAATTAGTGCAAATATGAGCAATAACTAGTTTTAGTTTACAATAAGCAGTCAAATCATAAAGCAACTTGAGTAATAAACTTGTATCCTAGTTTAAAGTATCCATGACTAGTTAATTTAAATCCAGCTCACTTCCCTTTCCCTCAATAAGCAATTGAACAATATATAACGATTATGTTGCTAATATGTGAAAAGCACCAACATCAACTGGAGTTGAACCAAATTATAAAAAGAACTTTTAAATGGAAAGTTTATTTTAAGGTTCATTTGGTTGGGGCACAATCTTTCCACCTTCAAGTTTCGAGTCTCCTTGTCTCTCTCTCTCTGTCGCTCGCTCTTGAAAGTGCATCAAATGTGGCAAACAGATTTTACAGCTAATTCGGTAATGTTTTATTGGTCAGCTGGGCCATATGGTAACCGCAGGCCAAGCCAGCCACTGGTGTCCACTGGAGCCTGTAACTTAACTTGGGCGAAAGGTTTGGGCCAGCAATTGTTATGCAAATCGAGCAGAGATTGCAACTCAATGGAGGACATCGAAAACAGCAACAACAACAACAATGGTTAGTGGGTAGAATTCGACAAAAATAACTGCCAACTTGGCAACTGGCCAGATCCAAATCGAATTGGCGGCAAACTTTAAATTATGGCCGGCCATAAAGCCAAACTAGCGACAAACTCGACCATTTCCTGGGCGACCAAAACTGGAACCCGCATAATCAATTGTCATTGTCATTAGGTTACAGCCTGTATATGCCAGATGCCAGACAACCAGACAGCCAGACAGCCGGCGGTCCAGGCGCTTGGTCAAAAATCGCAGCAACCAAATTGCGCCACCTTCACTTTTTATAAATATTTATTTAAGACTTTGCATGGCAAATACCCTGTAATTAAGAATGGAATTCATAATGGAGTTGACGAACGCGTAAAAACTGCAGAGTTATTATTGGACGTAAAAAATCTTGAGACGACATTGAAAAAAAAAGTATTTGGTAGTCTATCAGCTTCTTTGATAACGATACTGTGTTGAGTATACCCTTTAAAAGCCAAAAACTGTATAAAATAGGCTATAGAGCATTCTACTAATCGATTAATGAGCAAGAATAGGGTATCTGCAAGTTCATCAACTATTTTTGTTAAAGATTTTGTTTGTATGATACCCTGTAAAGTACCAAAAGTATCTAAAAAGAGTTGACAATCATTGTATTAATCAAAATATTGGCAAACATAGGGTAGCTGTAAGTCTATCAACTCATTTTGTCTAAGATTTTGCTGTATAATACCGTGTAAAAAACCCAAACTATTTAAAAAATAAACCTACAATCAAATCTACTAATCGAGTCGTTCAGAAATTTAGGAACTACTATTGTGTAGAGAGTATGTGTTAGTCTGGCAAGTCTAATATCAAATTGTTGTTGGTGTGCTTGCCCAAACAGAGACATCATTTGCTTTCTGTTGCAACATTGTTGTTTGCGCTGTTGTCTGTGGCAACAACCAGAAGGAATCCCATAGAGACTTCCAATAATATAATAATTTCAATTTAATCAAATGTTTTGTTTTCAATTAATATTTGGAAAGTCCAAACGATGAGCTCGTTATCGAATTGGCAGCTGACTGGCTCGAAGGGGCAAGCAGCAACTCATCCTTGCCTCACAAAGTGGCAAGTATTTCAGTATTTCATATTTGTGGCAACTGTCGACGCCGATGGCTGACAAATTTTTTCTTTCCTTTCCATTTGGCAAACGTAATGAGGGAAAGGGTGGCAGATGGAAGGGGAAGGTGGAGTTGGCAGTTGCAAGTTGCGGGTGTAGATGCGTGTTGCAAGTGGCAACAACAACGAAAAGCGACAGAGACAAACGCCTAACAACTTATTGAAAATATGTTTAACTATTTTGGGCAATTGACATTTCGGCTGCTGCTAGTTGGCAGTCCCTGTAAATCTCCCTTCCCCTGCCCCACTCCCCACTCTCCTGGTAGCCCACCCTGCCCCTTCTGCCACCTCCTTCGCTGCTTTAGCTGCCTCCCAATTCCCCAATCGACTACGTGACAAAACAATTGTCGTAAATCAGTGGGCCAAAACGGAGGCGACGCCGACTGTTAGGTGATTGCACTTTTTTGGCCAATGGAGCATTTTGGTTAACAGCCCATATTGAATGGTTTTTGTTGTTGTTGTCTGTTTGTTGTTGTTGTTGTCTGTTTGTTATTTACTTTCATTTGGCTCGTGGCCGAAGAGAGTTTTTTCTGTACAAATAACAACAGCTGGCGGGGAGCTTAGATCATAGTGTAAACAGCGTGGGAGAAAGGGAACGAGGAAGAGAGAGAGAGAGAGAGAGAGAGAGAAAGAGTACCTAGTAAATGGGAATTGCATGAAGCAGCAAAATTCCAAGTGTACTTTAAAGGAATGTTCAATTAGCGAGTTTTACTTTGAGAGGAAAATCGAAAAAGCAAAAGATTGTTATACAATTACGATGCTAAAAAGTTACACTCGATGCTTTTAAATCTATAAAAATAATAAAATAAAGCATAAAAATGTAAAATTTAAAGTAAATGAGTAAAAAAAAATAATTAAATGTATTCATAAAAAAAAACCAAATAAAATACAACTTTTTTTAATATAAATTAATGTCAAGAACATAACAAGTTTGTTCAATAAACACACATACATATGTATGTATGTTAGATAGAATTCTTTTAGCTAATGGATTTTCTCTATAATAAAGTGTCTATATACTTATGTAGATATTTCTTAAACTTTAAGAGATTTTTTAAATATATTGTCGAACTTCCCTAACTCGAATCACCATTATCCAAAGAAAATGTTCGATTTATGAAGATATTCGACTTATAGAGCTCTTTTAATTAAGTTTATTAAATTACTTCCACTCATTTAGCTTGAGTTAGAGAGAAATTTGAGTTATAGAAGTTCGAGTTATGGCAGTTCAACTGTATAATTTTACAAATTTTTACTACACATTTTACGTTAAAAACTCTTTAACGACTTTAGCTGGAAACGATTTATAAAATAAAAGGTTTATGCTTTCAATAAAAAGAACTATCAATATCAATGCAACTTGATGTGTTTCCTTAAGAAACACTTGTTTTTTGTAGTGAAATTTCTAACGCCTATTATGCTTGTCTATATTGAGGTACCTGCTTATATAACTCCCACACACACACACTCAATCACACATCACAATAGCTGTGAGCTGTCATGGTCATGTTCAATCAGCCAATGTAAATGCAATGACTTGAGCCCAGCCCAAAGGCTCAAGCAGCTCTTCCGTCTTAGATTTGTTTACCTCCTTGTTCCCCTCACACATCGAGTGCTTTTCTCATAGGCTTTTGCATTGCATAATTGCCAGCCCAAAGCCACGCAATGAAGCGTTGCATGCAACACCTACAAAACAAATGCAGCATATAGCCAACATATTGTCCAGATAGATAATAATCCCCCTCGCCAACAACAACAACAACAACAATATAAATCTTTAGGCAACATTTGCCAAACTCCTCTCTATAAGGTGTTGCAAGTAACGGCTGCCACTTTTAGTGTCGTCCACTTCTGCGGGCCAAAACTGAAGCTGGAGGTTATCAATGTACAACAATAACAACTGGCCAGCAATTTTCACTTTCAGTACAATAAATTATCGTAACGCCAATGAAAATAATGAAAACAAGGGAACATTGTTTCCCTTTTTCTTTGCTTTCTTGTTTCTCTACTTGTTCCCCCCATTTTTGGGTTGTATCTCTCTCTGAGTTTCGGTTACACAATCTTACAGATACTTGCTTTTCAATGGGCGGCAACTTTAGTGGCAACAAGTGGCAACAGCAGTTTTCTTTAGCTTCATGTGCCACGCACTGACGGAAAACGAAAATCAAATAATAATAAAACAAAATAAAGTCAAAGTCATTGCAAATGAAAAGAAAAATGAAATGCGTGTAATTTATTTTTATTTTTTCTGTTCACTTCGTTACACTTTTACCCACGATTAGTATCTCAATTTGGGTCTGGTCTTAACTGGTCTGGCATTATGGCTTGTTATCATCGTTATGTATCTTTCAAGGTTTATTTTCTTTATTTTGAAAGTTAATAAAGGAAATAACAAGCTTTTAATGTAACACATAACTTTGGCAGGCTTAGGTTTTAGTTAGAAATATGCACGATATGCTTTTAAAATATTTATTTCCAAATTTATTTCCATGAAATTCCATAATAAACTCAAATTTAATCGTTTCTGTCTCTGCCTTATGTTGCCGCACTACGCATGTTGCAGCAACATTTGCGCCCTAACATATGTGACATAATTTCCATAAAACGTCAACACTTACCGAGTGTACTGCTAGATGACGCTGCAACTCCGAATTACTATACAAAGTTAATTCCGAAATAGTTGGTGAACTCTCCAATTTACTTTCCATGTCGCGTAGCCAACGCCGCAACTCCTTGGGATCTTCACAAAGACCTTCTTGTCGTTGGGTTTCATCCAAAATCTACAAAGGTGAAAAAACATGAAAATGGTTTGACACTTGGCTAAATTTGTATTCTAAAAATAATTTGATCCGAGCACTGTACTAAATGACAGCTAAAAAGTATGCAATGTTTTGAATTATAAACTCAAGTAATAGCTATCGTACGCTAGATGGCGCTTAAACTCACATGAAGTTGGCTGCCCGTAAATTTACATTCACGTGAAGTTGGCTGCGCCTCCTCAATTTCAAACCTCGCCTCTTTGCACGTATCAAGCAGGTTTGTGTCCATAATATAATTGTAGTTTGTTTGTATGGCCGCCCAGAGGTCGTCTTTGCCCGACGAGCCCAGCCCAAGGGTGGCGCTGCTGTGCAGACTGGTGGAGCTGCTATGACTGTGGCCGCTGCCCCAAGAGTATCGATGCATTTTGTTGTTGCTGTTGTTGTTGTTGCACTTGTTGCCGCCGCTGCTTTGAGAGTTTTTCTGCGGGAGAGAAAGAGAGGAAAGGAAAGCATTAAAAGTTGTTAATAAATAAGTAATTTGAGCTGCCAAATATGGTTGCGATAATATGCTTAACCATCTTTGGTTAATTCAATTCAATTCCCCAAACCGGTTCACAACGCTCCAAATTGCAAAGCGCGCGCAATTAATTATTGAATTTTTATTTTTCTGCTCAGCAAAATAAAATCAAACAACAACCAATCACAATTTCAGTCATCAAATTCGTCGTTCAGGAAATTCCTTATTCACACAAATTCGTAATGCTCAAACAATGCCGAAAATAAATAATCATTGTAAGTTTGATCTGAGAAATCGTTGAATTGTTTAAATGGCGGCGTCATGTGTAATTAATTAAATTGAATTGAATAAACACAGCTCGAGGTACCAGGCCCCCCCCTGAATGACTCGATTTTCCTGCGAAATATTTACTTACGCCCACTCAACGCTGACAGTGGCAGCAGTAAATTTGCATACAGTTGCATTTTACAGTTGCGAAATGGTTGAGAATGCGTTACAAATCTTTAAATCAAACGGTTGAATTGCATAATTATTTACGAGAAACATTTGGAATTGGAACGTGTGATTTTTTTTAGGAATTTTTCCTTAACAAGTTATTGAATTTGATACTCGTATTTATTAATATTTATGAGTTGTTGAGAATTTAGAAGCGTTAAGGCTAAAAAAGCAGCATACATGATTTTACTGATTTTCTTTCATTATTAAAAAGTTAATTTCTTGGGATTTCTTAGTCAAAAAATATGAATTGTTTATAAATCAAAATAAAAAATATTTTAAAGCAATTAAAAGAACGTATTAGTAATTTAATATTACACTTTAATAGAGCAATGTAAAGTCTCAATTTTGTAGAACAAATATTAAAATATTAAATTTAAAAAGGAAGTGATTTTTAAAAATTATCTCGGAGAAGTAGTTTTATCTATTGAATATATCCTCCAAAAATACTAAGACATCTAAAAAGATTTTAATATATTTTTAAAGTAATCAACATTAAAATAATCAAAGATAATTTGAATACATAAGAGGTTCTATTTCTTAATTATATATCACATTATTGCTTAATTAAAGCTCTTGTAAAGTTTTCTAAATGTTGACTAAGCGCCTTTGGAATGCAATAGAATTTGAAACGTGTTGCAAATTTGATACCGTTATGTCGCCTTTAATAGCATGCTAATAATGAAAATTTATTAATAATTTATAAAAGCAATTTCCGCTGACACAGAGAGAGAGAGAAGAGAGAGAGAGAGAGAGAGAGAACAAATATCCAACTAGAACAAGTACAAGCGCCCAGAACATGGACAAGAATTCATATTCTAACGGCAGGTTGTCATTTAAGTCGCCGCCATGGAGACATGACCATGAATAGAGCAATATCCCCCTTCCCGCTCCCCTTGCTCCCTCCCGCTCTATACTCCCCCTTCTTGAACAAGATCAACTACTCGTTAGCGTGTCGAACGCAGACAACGAGTGAGAGAGAGAGAGAGAGAGAGAAAGAGATTGAGTGAGGAAGGTAGAAAGATTTGTACACAGAGAAAAAAAATCTTTTTAAAATTTAAGCTTAAAATTCATACATTTTGTATGTATTTAGAATATTATTGTTAAATTTAGAAAGGGAAATTCTGTAATTCTTCAGCATTAAACAGACAAATTAATCTAAATAATATAAATTATTAAAATATCTTTTGATACTTTATTTAATGAATTATTGTCAGCTTTTATTAATGAACACCAAAATCTTAAATAAATTACGCAAACTATAAAAAAGATGATAAAATTTGTATGTGTTTAAAAATTAATCAAATGTATTTAAAAATTAAGTTTTTTTTTTTCAAATTAAAAATTAGTTTTTCTTTCGGAATCTTGGATTTTTTTCTCTGTGTAATCTTAAAAAATATTCAACTTTCAATTGCAAATTTATGCGCACAGCCCACGGCAGAGAGACATTGAGAAACCAGCAAATTGCAGCAACTGCATCATCTTGAACCACCTGCACCACTTGCACCACACTCACCTTGAGGCTGTTGTAGGGCCGCTCCAGATGCAACTTGGCCTGGATGACATCACGGCGTTCCTGTTGCAATTCATCCGCTGGCAGCGAGGTCATCGATTGCGATGTTTTCATATCGTTACCATTGCCCTTTGGCTGGCCAACACCACCGCCACCACCACCGCCAGCAGCAGCACCACCGCAACCGCTGGCAGCATCTTCGATATCCAAGTGATTGCCACGTCGTTGTTTCTTTAGCGAGCTGCTGCGACTGCTGCCAGCTGATTTGGTGGCTTTGGGCATTATGCCCGATTTGGTGGTGCGTGTGACTGTTGTTGTTGCTGTTGGTGGTGTTGCCGGCATGACAAATGCAAACACATCATCCAATCTCATTGTAGTCGTTGTTGTTTTAGTTGTGGTTGTTGTTGTTTCGATGGTGTTGCCGGTGGTTGCAGTTGCAGTTGCAACATCACCGCCGCACTTCATCATGGCCGCTTTTTCAGTCTCTTGGTTGCTACAAAATGACGCCGTTTCTGTCATTGCTGCTCTTTCTTTAAGCTCCTCTTTTACCCCTGTTTCTGTTCCATTTTCATGTGTCGCTTCCATAGTGTTGGCGCTAATTGTTTTTGTTTTTGTTTTTATTTTGGTTTTTTGGTTCCGATTTCCATGTGTATGTTAATTTAATTAATTTGCTTAAAAGTTGCTTTGTTGTTGCTATTCGTTGATGTTGATGTTGTTGTTACTGTGCTGTTGTTGCACTTAAAATGCACTAATTTGCATGTCTGGCATCATGTTTGGTGGTTTCGTTTCATGCCACCGTTCCGCTGTGTGAATCACGACCTTTGTTGTGTGGGCTCAGTTCCAGTTCCTGCCTCGATTTCTTGATTGTTTTCGTTTTCCCTTTTTTCCTTTTCGCTTTTCCGTTCGCTTGCTTTTATGCAAAATACGTTTTTCGTTACTTTGATAAAAAAATTAATTGCTAATTTCACTGTAATTAAAAAAACAACAAAAAGCGTTTAACGCAAATTAGTTAAAAGGAAAATATTTTATAGGTAATAATTAAACACTCTTTGGATGATATTGAAGTTTTGAGCATTAAAAAGTTTCAATAGATCAATTAGTCCTTTAATTAGAGGAATTACCCTTAATTTATAAGAGAAACTATATAATAATATTTTAAATGTTGTATTCTTTTTTTTAAAAATCAATAAAATTCAGACCTGATTTAAATTTAACTAAATTCATATTTATATTGAACAATATTTATATTGAAAATTCAAATAAATTAACGTTGCTGATTTTGTTAATTTGCATTGTCATTAAAATCTTATTTCTGTAGAAAAATTATTTATTAAACGACGAAATCCGCAGATTCAATTACTCTCAATTTTAGCAAATAAATTCTACTCATTTCCTACCTCTTTCCATATTCTCTTGAATTTCTTACAGTCTTTACTTCAAAAATGTTCATAACATTTCAACACAAACGTAATTCATTCATCTAGAAATCAGAGCACTACTAATTGGGATTACCAAATCAACACTTATCATTAAATCAGTTGACAATGGAGAACATTAAAAGGGGTCTATTCGAGTGCAGTGTAAGACAGTTAAGAGTTGTTAAGCTGGATCATATCTTATATCACACCCACAGCACACAACAATGCTAACAACTGTAAATGGCAATTAAAGCCAACTGTAAACTGACAACTACATAATTACAGGGGAAGGCCAACGACTCTGGACGCATAAAAAACCAAAAATTGAAGTCAAAAAAACAAATGGAAAAAAATTATAATAATCACGAGTATTACTTAATTCCAAAAAAAGAACCAACATTGGCCACAAAACAAACAAAGAAACCCACAACAACAACAACAACAACAAAACAAAGACCAAACACTTTACAACAATGTTGGGGCAGTTCAAATAAGGGGGCAATGGTGGGGGCGTGGTCGGAGGGGAGTCGCCGAGTCGGCACACAAAAACAATGAACACGATTCTAATCGCGAGCAATCAAATTTTCATACGAAATTAGTCGCAAAAACACTTGTGGGCCATATTCGTATGCAAATCGAGTTACACGCTTAACTTTGGCTATCCAAAATTGGCTGCGAGCGTTTATTTAGCCACTTAAGATATGAGGTAGCAGCAGTAGTTATAACAACAACAATTACGTCAACTGATATTGAGTTGAAGAAGCAGACGGGCATATACCCTGTAAGGCAGTGAAAAGTGCTGCATGAACTGCATGGAATTATATTAGTGTTTTTATACTTTCCTATTTCGTAATACATATATTTAAATACTTATATAAAAGCAAAAAAAAAAATTATTTATAGAAATATGATGAAAATGACTAATTTTGCATGATAAAGGGATTTTTTGTCATATTCAAAAAATCATAAAAAATACTAGCGAAGAGATTTTTGAAAATGTTTTTTTGCAGTCACTCTTAGAAGTGTTTGAAGATTTTTTTTGCATCAACAAATTTTTGTTCCAATAATCGAGGATAAAAGTTGAAAATAAAGACTTTTACAACAATTTATCTTACAAATAAAAAATCTAACGGTAAATGATTTTTACGAAACTTAAAATGTACCACTATTATTAATAACAATATTAAAAGACGAATTTAAGATACCATTATCGCCAATAATAAGTTTTCATTCAAAAATTAGGTGCCTTCAATTAAATTTCGATGATTGATTTGTTAATAGAAAATCAGACTTCAAATATTCATAAATTTGTCAAAATTCAACATCATAGTTTGGCCTATTAATTACTCTACATTTAAATTTTGCTAGTTTCGTTCAAATAAAAAATCAAATACAAAATTCAAAATATTTAAATTTAATTTATTTTTCTTTACATTTACAACTTCAAATTGATTTTCTAGTCCAATAAACCTTACTAACGTATGAAAATCGGGCAATAAAAAACTGTAAAACGCCGAAAAACCGCAAAATGATCCACACAAAACTAGGAGGGGGTGGCACAATTGTCGAGAGGGACTGGCAGCAAAAGGGGTTGGAGAAGGGGCGAGGGCAGAGGCGGCGTACCACGACACACAAATCGCCGCTAAAAGCAGTAAATAATGTTTTATTTTTATGTTTTTACAGCCATTATAATTGTTAGGAGTTTGGCCTCAGGCAAAACCTGAGCCTCGGGGCCATTTAAAAGGGGACTCTGTCTGCCTCTTGCTCACTCTCACTCTCCATCTTCATCTCTCTCTCTCTCTCTCTATGTGTCTCGACTTGCACTTTTCGCTTTTGTTAATTCTTGTGTTTGGCGAAAAATTGTTTGGCAACAACAGCGTGATTTTGGTCAAGCGAAAGCGAAACTTTAACTGCCAACCTACACATGGCCAAATGAATTGGCCAAGACACAAACACACACACACACACATAAAACATATCGTTAACGTTTTAATACGTCTGTCTCTACGTATAAATAATGTATTTATGGCATTTACCACGTCGCCGATTATTATTACAATTGAAGAGGAGTAGGAACTCGGCACTTCTATGGGCAGGCCTTTTAGCCACTTCAACAGCTCAACAAACCAGCAAACACTTTGGGTTAGTCACTCAACAAAAGCATAAGCAACAGCAACAAATAAAAATAGTCAAGAGCAACCGTAGTTCCCTCACCCAGGTACTTCCTCTTTCCCTTCCCTCCCTCTCTTTGTTGTTTGTCGTGCATGCAAATCGCGAGTTTGGCACAAACTAAAACTTCGTCATGTACCTCTCTCTCTGTCTTACTCTTTCATTGACTCTGCCTCTCTTTCTTACTCTTCGTCAGCCCGGTCATTCACACATGTGTCCAGGCCATGACTCATTAAGAAACATTACAATTTTAAGGCTTGACGTGCCCTTTTATTATTATGTATTTACATTGGCAAAAATTTAATGCCCTATGCCTAATGCCCTATTAACTATTAATAAAATTAATGTGCAAAAGCAACGATAGGGAATTTATTTATAGTAAATTGTTTTAATTTTGGAACAGGCAATAAATATGTAGAAGTTGTAAGCTGTCGTATAAGAAACAGAAAAAATATCCAATTAAAAAAAATGTAATTTTATAAAACTGCTATTGTCAGTTTAAGCAGAAGGTTAATTTTCTTTGATGAAAGATTAATTTTTAGGTATTTTGATGTATGTACACTAATAGGCAAAATAATAAGTACTTTCTTTTTTTATAAATACAAGCTATTGTAAGTCAAGTTTTCACGGTAAAACTTTCCTTAACCCTTTAAGTACCCATTGAAAATTTCGATTTTATGTAAATGTCTAATTTTTCAACTTTTTTCCTCGATTTTACACAAAGAATGTTTTGAAGCAGAAAAATTCTTCAATCAATTCTAGGAGTGACTGACAAAAAAAAATTTCAAAAATCTCTTCGCTTGTATTTTTTATAATTTTTTTAAAATTGCTTAAGAGGCACTTATTCGTCATTATCATACAATTAGTGCATTTTAAGCAATTTTAAAAAAATTATAAAAAAGACAAGCGAAGTGATTTTTAAAGAAAATTTTGCATCCTTCAAACGGAATTTAAACGACCTTTCCAAATATATTTTTTTTACTGTGAAGACTTAACTTACAATAGCTTGGATAGTAAAAAAAAAAGAGTGTACTTATTATATTGGCCAGTAGTGTATGTCTTTTATCATACAATCAACTTTCAATGCCCATTAAAATATTACACTCGCTGCAAATCAATCAAACTTTAAGCAACTCAATTAATATAGATGACCGATAATGTGACAAAAATAGTAAAACGACAAAACGAAAAATTTAACAACAGATTTATGCAGATTTTTGTTGATGAGTCTTAAGCAAATTAACAGGCAGACAAAAGTGCTTTAACCTTTCGCCCATAAGTCAAAAATAAAACCCATTCACATTTCCGAGTGCTTCATGGTATCGCTGTGTGTGTGTGTGTGTGTGTTTGTGTGTGTGTGTGAGGTCGTCAGTCACCTGTATTTTGGTCGGTCGGACATTGCATAAGAGACAAAGCCACTGGAACTAAAAGCCGAGTGAGCAAACATGCGGTAATAGACGACTTAATTCCAGGAAAAGTTATTTGGAACCAAGTTTATGCCAGACATAAAATACCATCTATAGACCAAAAACGCATGCGGCCGCAATTAATAAACAAAGCAAGGCAGCAAAACAGAAGAAAGACAAAGATAAAGCAATAGGAGGCATAAAAATGATGACAGCAAATATTTGGCTAGAGCTAAAAACCACAAAGCGACAAAAACGACAACAAACAAAGCGATCAACAAACCAAAAATAAAGTCAAGTTCCTAAAAAGCCAAAGAAAAACTTGAAAAAAATATTACAGAAGAGTATAAAAACGAGTTGAATGTGTTGTGCACACAATGAACAGCTCGTAAATCTGCCAAAATGCAAAGACATTCCAGAGTTGTTTGTTTTCTTTATAAATAGAAATAAAAACGAGTTCACAATAGAACTCAAATTGAATGAAAATGAAAACAAACTTTCGTTTTCATTTCGTTTTCTTCGTTTATATAATATTTTATTAATCTTTTGATCTACTTTTATCATATTATCTAATATTTCGTGTTTATTTCCTGCGGATGTTGCGTTCTATATGGAAAATGTTAATGTTCTCACGCTAAATTAAAGCAAATACCGCAGATAATTGAAAGCCATTGTGCGGCCACTTGACTTGCTTTGGCTTCAGTTTGTGACCTTTGAGCACTCGTGACTCTTGATTAGTTAAGAACCGCAATGAAATAAAGATAACTAAAGGCCTTAAGGGGACCGTCGATTTCAATTAACTTTAGCTAATCAATTGGCAGCAGCGAATAAATACAGTAGAGCTTTACTAAATTATAAACTGCTTGAAAATTATTGGATTTGAAAGATTACTTTTGTAGATTGTATTATAAAAAGTATCGATAGAGTGCTTAGAAACTTAGTACTGTCTAAAATGTATTTGATTTATGAAAAATTAACAAAATAAATTATTAATTTAGTTTCTTTCACTGGGACTATCGGTTTAACTATCAAAACCCAGCTTGTGATTTAGCTAATTTATCTACGGATGTCTTTAAAAAGATTTTTCTTACAACTATCGTTATTGGTAAATTCGAATTAATGTCTCCTAAATAAACATAGTTCTTATATTTCGTCAAATAACTTAATGACTATATCATATGTACCTAAATAACATGTTCACTTAGCCAAATTTGACTGTACTTTGTCTACTTATCAGCCTTTAGAACTTGGCCACAATTTAGACATCTGGTTTTGTCGTAAGAAACTAACAGTAAGACATGACTAAGCGTCAGGTATTTGGACAAGAAAAACCAAAAAACGAAACTAGACAAACTGTAGACCGTGTGTAGGGGTCAAAACAAAACAACAAAAAAACAGCAGCTGCTGCTGATGACAATTTATGACAAACTACGAGCAGAGACGACATTCCATAGACCGTTTGAATATTGTATTGCATAAATTATCTATTTGATCTGTGTTGTGCTTTAGCTCTGGAAATTCTTCCAAGAATCGTTGGCGACGCATATGGCGCGCTGCAAGTTGGCCAAGTTGACCACAATTGAATCAAGTTAGCCGCAAGGCGCAACATGCCATAAATTATAACTTGCCGCTTGCAACCAGTAACAACCACAGCAACAACAACAACACCTAATGAATTGTTAACTGCCTGGCAACATGTTGCCAGACTTGGGCAAACACACGTGAAGTTGTCGCCGTTGTTGCAGTTGCAATTGCAATTCAAGTTGCAGTTGTCGTTGCCGTTTCTCGTTACCAAATGGCCAAATTGCAGGCAATGCGCCAATGACAATAACCATAACCATATTGACTTGTAAAAAAAACAACAACAACTACATCATTCGACAATCAACAATTACAAAAAAACAAAAAAAAACTATTGAAACCTTTTTGTGGCACCCTTTAGTGGGTTCAAGCGGCATGTCAACCTCAACCACAAAGCAACCACAACAACTGCGACAACAACGACAACAGCTTTTGGTCCAACTAGTTAACTAGAGCAACTAGCGGAGAGGAAGGGAAAAGCGGGTCAAGTTACCAGCTTAAGACAATGAATTGTTAATTTGTGGTTGCTTTGGACAACTTTTTGGTGAGTTGAAAGATGCTGTTAACTAGTGTGGGAAATTAAGGCTAAGACGAAGTGCTACACTTGGCTAAAAGCTCCTTTTAAGCTGCAATTTTTGCTTTTTTGATAAAAAGAAGCGATATGTTAATTTACCATATAGATAAAGTCATGCACATCACAGAGTATTATCTGTCAGTTAAAGTGTCCCATGAGTAATTTCAGTTTACCAAATGGCAAAACTATGTGTCGCCGAATGGCAAAAATATTACAAACAAAAGCAAGGTAATTTTTTAAAAGTGTTTTTTTAAATATTTTAAAATTAATAATTAGAAAATTTTTTACACAATGTCAAATATTAGATATTTTTCTATGTTTCTTTTATAATTGTTTGCAAGACGTCTCTTAGAAATCCATCAACTATTTTTCATTTATCCGAGACATATTGTCTCTGTTTTCAGTTTATTCGAACATTAAAACATCAAACTAATAAACCCAGCTTAACTCACATAGGGTACATTTCAAATAAGTCTCAAAACATGTACGAGAAAATGTCAACTGAAAATGAAAACATTGCAAAATTCCTTAGGTAAATATAAAGCCAAAGTCTTAGCCTATGTGTACCACACACACATGCAACGCGTTGGGGCAAATATTTGCAAGCCAAAGGTGGCAAGGTGGGAGCAGGCAGCCAACCACGTTATATGGGCGACATGAACATGGACACAAAACAGAGCGAGAAACGAAACGCGACAAGCAAAGGCCAAAGTGAAGGGGAGAGCAACGAGTGGGGGGAAGGGAAACAAAGCTTGACAAAGACAAAGGAGGTGGAGGAGCTGTTGCAAAGCAATTAGAGAATTGCCAGCACATGAACGTGGTCCAGGCAGAGAAACGAAAGTTATCGAGCAGCGTGGACAAATGTTGAACATGCAAACACCGTTTGTTGCCGCCCCAAAAAGACAACGAGGCACCTGCAACATGCAACGTGCCACAAAACTGAGTCTTGACTCCCGCTCCAAAGTGGTCGCTAATCGCCCAAAAAAGTTTTTTTGGCTGGCCAGCAAATTTGTCTACAAGTTTTAATACATTTTGGGGTCCCCATTCCACACACATAAATGTTTGTAAATGATAAATGTGTCGTGTTTTTCTGTGGCTGCAACATGTTTCCATTTGTTCTGCGCCCCATTTCACAGTGGCTAAATAGATATTTTTAAAATATAACAAGAAAACCATCCAGAGATTCGACCACGCCCCCAACAATCGCCTGTTTCTGTCAAAGGGAAGTCGTTTGTTATGGCCAAACGACAGGTGCTCGTTCGGGTTGTAATTAACTCCCAAAAAAACTAACAACAAGCTACCAAATTAGCAGTTTCTATGCAACTTGGCATAAATTATGAAACAGATACGACAGAGCTGATTAGGCGACAGCCCCAGGAATGTCACTCTTTCGAGTCTTAAGAAATGATATATACACTTTACTTTGGAAACTGGGTGAACTAACTAAATCAAAAGAGACTAGGCGAAGAAATGACAACAGGAGAGAAAGAAAGAGAGAGAGAGTACCAATAATATGTTGGGGACTTTTGTAGCCCACTTACTTCAAATATATCAAACTACTTGCCTATTAGATGTGGCAAAAAAAAAAAAAAAAATAATAAACAATTTTGGACCAATAGAAATGAGTACAACTGGCTTCTAATGGCTTCTAGCCCTTTGACTTAAAATAATAAGTAGCCCTCAATTTTATGATATAAACTGAAATTCTTGTTGAGCTAAAGATGTGAACTCTAGTGTCTAAAAAGTAAATTTCAAGACTTTATTTTGCAAATTTGTGTAATAGTTTGGTCTGAAATTGGAATAAGAACATAATAAGAATAATTTCATACATAAATCAGACTTACTAACCAAATAAAGAAAGTTATGTGCCTGATATAATATTTCTAATGTTATCAACATATCTACAATTTCAACTCTTTTCATAAGTCTATTAGATTTTATTCAAATCCAGCTGATTTCTTTACGATAACTCCACAATAATTTCCTTGACCTAAACACCTATATTACCTATTGATTGAAACTGTTTCAATGTCAAGTGCATTGTCTATTATACCAATCATCATTATTATGATCATCATTAAAGCATTAATAAAAAATAAAATGAATATTATTGAGATGCTTGCATTGCCGTTAAAAGCTCTTTATGAGGTTTACAAACTAACAAAATAAATACCTTAATGAGAAAAGTGACCAACAATTTGGCTGTTGGCTCCACTCCAATCCAATGTTGAGGATGTGGCTGAGGTGATGGCAAGAGAGAGGGACGCGCGGTGACTACAGCAATTGCCTTTCAATTCACTTTCTGTGCCAAAAACTCTGCAAAGATAAAGAGAAAAAAAAGCAATGTCAAAATGCGTGTTAAAAACAAATGTGCAGAAATTATATGAAAATTATGTGCAAAATGAAAATCGAATGGAGCGGAAATCACAACAAGTTGCGTCGTCTTTCATTTTTGACAAATGACAACAAATGAAAATTGTTAACTGATTTTATTAGCACTTGGCCAAGGCGCATTGCATAATGCGGCAACAACAACTACAACAACTACAACGGGTGATCAAGGAAAGCAAAAATCAAAAGTGAACCATAAAGAAAAACTTTTGCAAACTTTTACCTCAGTTCCCCCAATGCGGCTGCGTCAACATTTGTTTAGCAACATTTTTATGGCAACCTTTCGCTCGCCACTCGAGTGATAAATCAACTTTACCTCAACTTCAGTCTCAGTTTCGGCATCAACTTTAACTACAACACAACTAAAACTCCAATTCCAACTCCCACAATAAATGAACAAGGCATAGAAAGAAAAAAAAACGTAACTAAAATAAAATTAAACATAATTTGCAAAGCTTCCCGAAAAATTCGTCGCACGACATTTGCCTGCCGCCTGAACAAAATATTTCCCCAGATCTTTTGTGGGCGTCTCGGAAATGCGGAGCTGGTGGGCAGCTCAACTCCATCCATGTCCATAACAATTCATTATCATTAATTATATTTGCACTCCACGGCGACTAAGCATGAAAAATGCAACCAAGTCGATTAAATTGAAAACAATTTGAGCGAAAATTTCAATATTTCTTTCGACGGTTTGCCGTTAGGCGTTTACGAAAACCAAAAATCTAAAAAAAAAAACAACAAAAATACATGACTAAAAATATGGCCCATAAAGCAACGACGGGCAGAAATCAGCAACAAATCGCCATCACAATTTATTGGCCGTATTAACCCCAACGAACTCTCTCACTTGTTGGGGTCCCCCCAAAAAAGGAAGGGGGCGCCCACGGGGCCACCGATCGATGCGAGTTGTGAAAATATCATTTACGGGCAATTTGTAAAAGATACAAACAAAAAGACAACAGTAATAAAAGAACCTTTGTCGCGCCGAAGTTTGAATACTCTTATTGTTAAATGTACAGTATATAACTAATGATAGTCTTTAAATTATTGCAAATATTAAAACTTAAGAGAATGAAATTTACAATTAAATTTAAGATATCAATTCCAACTACAGTTGAGCAATTTTGAAACAATATTCGGGCCATAATCGTTAAACAATTTGTGAATAACATTGCATTTGTTAGACCAGAAAACATTTTTATTTGCAAATAAAAAAAAACAAATCAAAATAAATAGTTAAAATACCTGCACTTAAAATTGGCAATAAAACTGAAATCTCAGCGAAATTTGCACGAACAACGCGATGAAAAAACAAATGAACGTCGATTTACTTTGGCAACACCAAAAACAACTTGAGATTGAGGCGAAAGAGAGAGATTATTCCCCAGCTTTTTTCACATCTCTATCTCTCTCTAGCACTCTCGCTTTACTTAGCTTATTTTTTTTTTTGTGGTCAAGTTGAAGTCGGAAATGGGCACAATTGCGCTACAGCGCGTCGATCGTCAGCGGTCAAGCAAGGCAATTGGCCAAAGTTGGCTAACTTGTTGTTGGCCAACTGACGACGTCGACGTCAACATCTTCGGGCGATAATTGGGTCCCTTTCCCAGCCACGAAGCGATATGGTGGGAGGCTGCTTTGGGGAAAATTCAATTTATGCCGCTTCAGCAACAATTCTCAGCTCTTTTTCTCTTTTTTGTCAGCAGGTCGCTAAGCTCAAAGATTTGCCATTAGAGATTTTGACACATGCGGGCGAATTTTTGGCTAGAAATCACGGCTAACACAGATAACTATCAATTGCGTGTGTGAAAAAATTAAATTTGAAATTCACAAATGTCAGAGGGCCTAACAATTAATTGCTTTCTGTTAATCGTGTAAAAATCAAACATTTTTGAAAAGAAATTATTCTAGAAAAAACTAAATGTAGAATAAATTATGAGGTCAGATCATGATCAAACAGATAATTCGTTAAAGTTTCGGAAAAAATTTAATAAAGCTGCAAATTTTCGGAACATTTTTATGCAGCATCAATTTAGAGGCAAAAAAAAATGATTAAAATGACTTGGTTCTTTAAAGTCGACGATGATTTTTTAAAATGATGAGAGATTGAACTTTTTGAAAATAAAAATAATAAATGAATAAAATTTAGATGAAGAACAAATCGAATACTCAAAGATTTTGAAAAAATCTAAAGGGGTATTCAAACAAATACCAAATTGACATTCAGCATAGTCAGTGTAGTTCTAGCAAAGTTATAGCAGTTTAATATTATTTTCAAAATGGACAAAATTATTGAAAAAGAAGCAATTTAAAGACCAAATCAAATGGATTAAACAGAGTTTTCCTTTAATACTTCTTACCTACTAAATTAATAGCTGTCTGACTTGTTAATCGCTTTCTTTCTATTTCTTCTTCTTAAATTTTTCACACCTTTTTGTCGGAATTGCATAACAGTAGACTCAGCTTTCAAAAGTCATATCAAAGTATTCTCATATCTTGAGTTTTGTTTGCGCATATTCAAAATGAAATTCAATACGTTTGTCGAGTGCAACAGAAGAACGAACACACGGAACCAAGTCGGAAATTCTGTCAGGTGTGTAAATACGACAAACGCGTAAGAAAAAGCAAAGAAAAATTCAAATCAAAGCAAAGTTTTTATATTTGGCTGCCTGGGCACAAACAAAGCTGTGACTCGGGCATGACATAGAAACTGAGAAGCCGAGTTGATGTTAAGAAGTTGACAGAATCTGACAGAGAGACTCTGATTGCAAGTCGAGTGTTTGAGCCGTGACATGTGATATAAGAGAAGTGTTAGATTCGGATGTCAAGTAACAACGCCATGGGAATTGCAAACTCAAAAACAAACTCAAATCAAATCAAATGAAATGAATATGTTTTTCATGGTCAGTTAAAATATGGTAAAAGGAAACGCCAAAATGCGCTAATGAAAGTGAAAAGCGTCAAGAAGAAAAGTCAAAGTTGTCGATTTCGGCCCACTTGTTGTCACAACAACAACAACAACCACTAAAACAACAACAGCAGTAGCTACAAAAATGCATTCGAAATGCAGTAGAAAGTGAAATGCGTTGGCAAAAGGAAAATAAAATAAAAAAAATAAAGACAGAAAAGTAAAAACAATATAGTAAAAAAACCAAAGCAAGAGACAAACACCAAATGAGTCAAAAGATGCTGGTGATATGACCAGCATTTGCTTTTGGCTACCGGGAGGAGTAGAAGAGTAGTTTTGAGGACAGACAACGACATTGTTAGTTGGGTGAAGGGAGAGGGGAAAGGGGAACTCTCTCACATGACCTTGTTACATTGCATTGAAGCCGATATGCGAATTCTGTTTGCCTTTTTACCTTGGGCGCAGCAAACAGCAGCAGTCACAATCTCTTGTTTGGCTGCACATAATCAAGAAATATTTGAGATTCACTTTCAGGAAAGAGACGACGACGACGACGCAACTAGACGAAGCCAAACGAAAGTCCAACAACAAACAAACAACAAGCAACGAACAATGCACAAGCACACAACTCATAGATAAAATATCTTTGGACTTCTCATTGACGACGCTTCAAGTTGATGTTGAAGTTGCTGCTGCAGTTGCAGTTGCAATTGCACTTCATGTGGAAAACTCGCTGCAAGACACATGGCGGCAGATGTGTGGGCTGCAGAAGCAAATGAAATGCCACAGATTCGTTTGATAAAATGGCAGGCGACAAGTTGAGAAAGAAAAAGTGACTCAGCGAGTGAAGCTGAGGGAGAAAGATACAGACTACCGACTACCGACTACTGTCAGTAGCCAAAAAGGCGGCTTACTTCTCCCCTCCCTCCCCCCTCTACACCCACCTCCACCTCTACTTGAGACAAGTTTAGTTTTGGCATTTGATGGTTTGCCTCTCTGTATGGCTGTCAATGGGAGCTACAGATAAATCTTCAAAGTTGTCAATGCGGCGGCGGAATCGAAAGAAAACAATGCACAGCCAACAGGGGGGGAGGAAGAAGTCTCTAGTGCCAGAAAGAGCAAGATGCGAGAGTAAAAGAGAGAGAAAGAGCCATAATTGGGCCATGGCAACGCATTGAAATGTCAGTAATTGATATGTTTACAGCTTTATTAACGTGCAAGTTTCATACTGCGTTTTCGCTCCTTTTGCTTCAATTCAATTAAAATCATATCATGCTGTGCGTGGATGAGTGTATGTGTGTGTTTGTGTGACAAAATATATAGACATCCAACAATTAGATGCTCCATTTGTTTGGCATGGCAATTCACTTTCGATTTCTTTCTTTAAACGACACCAACTTCAATACGAATAAGACATTTGTGCAATTTTTAAACAACTCTTGGCGACACTTAAATAACAGAATTATAAAAAAAAAATTTATTAAGAATTTGTGTTATATTGATAATGAGGTTCCCACATTGAGGAGAGTCATTTTTTAATACTCTAAAATACGTGTTGTTGTTTTATTTTTGATATAGATCTTTAAGAACGAGTATTAAGCAGTTGGAATAAAATAAGATGTGAAACATCCTTTTCGAAATTAAGAGGTTCGAGGATAAATTTTTCAAAATCGCTGAGATACGTATCGAATTATTTTTAGTATAGATCATTAATAATTAATTTTAAGCTAATCAGTTGAAGAAAATTTAAAATATCTTACAAAAGTTATTCCGACATTTTTTGCACTTTTAAGTCTCTAGTTAATGCTTTATTTAATTTTGAATAGTGTACTATGATAATTTCTACAAAGCTTAAATGTTTTGGAACCATTTACTAAACCTGGGTGGATTCTTTTAATGTCTGGTCATTTTTCACATCGGAGAAGAATTTACGGAAAAAAAATACGTATCCTCTTATGTTCAGTAACAATCTTAGAAAAAACATTTTTTATAAATTTTGATTGCAGTACAAATAAAGTGCATTATAATCATATCTAAAATTTGGTGCAATTGCCCACTTACGTTTAATAAAATTCAGTTTACTAACTCATAAGCTTCAACTTTAATTTATTCCCTTATAAATCCACACAATAAAATTGGTTTATTTCTTACAATTTTTTTTTAGGTCGACTGGTTATGTAAGGTCCTCGTCCAAAGGCGTGTGAGCCATAAACTGGACACGAAAACCACTTTTTGTTTGTGTTGACTAGCTAACTAACTGACTGAATGACTCTAGCCGACTGATTGACTGACTCATGAGCTGTCAATTGGGCAGACTCTAGACTTTGGAGTCTAGACATTTAACTTTTATGACGGCGGGTGCTATAAATAATAGAAAAGCACAACAATTAAATTGTGTGCAAACAAGTTTCACGACTGAGAGATGGAAGGAACCCAGATCCAAGGAGATCTAACGAGGCGGCCTTTGAAATGAAGTCGGTTGTTGGAATTTGCGAATGGTATCTGTGAAATGTCTCTAATTGTGCAACTATTGCACATTGTCGCGGCTTCTTTTTTTTTTCTTGTTACTTTTACTTTACAAACGCCGAGCGATGTTTCCTGTGCCACAAACAACAGCAACTGCAACAACAACACGGCAAACAACTGCAAACAACAACAACAACAACAGCAACGGTAACAAGCTCGACATGCACATGAACACAGTATTTTCTTTAATGATTAATTGACTTTTGCACTGTAGAAAACACGTTCGATCTTTGTTTTATCTGGTCGGAAAATTGCCTTTTAATTTCCCGCCACGCTGTTTCAATATTTATTCATTTGCAATCCATCCATGTATCCATGTATCTGTTATCCAATGGATATACATTCGGATATAAATGCTCAAATACACACATGTGTGTGTAAACTACATCTGTGTTTTGGCCATTGTTTATGACGTTTTTATATATTCGTGTGTGCAGCTTTCGTTCGTGTGATTAATTTATTGTTCAATACAATTGCGTATGAATTATTGAGATACCGGTCAGAAAATGACATGCAACAGTCGCTGCCAATGCCGACATCGCCTCAGGTGGCCAAAAAAAGAGCCAAATATCTCCTCCTCTTATTGTCCAAATATTCCCGGATCCCCTCCCTCCACACAATAAAATTTAAAAAAATAACTGCACCAAAGACATGCATTTTTTTTTGCTTCATTCTCGTTTTATAGGTATATAAGTATACATCAGATACATGAACTCAACTCTTTGCACACTTTCACATTGCAAAACTCAATGGCAAAAGGCACTGGGCCAGGTGAAACGTGCCAATGAGCAGAGGCCTAACTCTAATACGAGTAATCTTTAATAATCATAGGGGTTAAATATCATCAGATTGCAACCAGCCAAAAAAAAACACATGCAAACAGTTGGAAATGCAACAACATGAGACCTCAATTCGTTAGATTCATAAAAAGGAAACTTATTTAAATCGAATTAAGTTTTGACTAGAAGAGAGAGAGCAATAAATTATATTTCAGCATAAGAATAACTTAATATTCTTGGAACTGTAATTTATGCACATAAATATCGAATATTAAATATAAATATTATAATTAAGACATAGTATTTTAATATTTTCCTCAAGTTGGTCATATTTAAAGTAAGTATACAATTGCTTCAATAAAATTCTAAATGAAGTATTTGTTAAAATTTATTTTATAATAAATATTTATATTTTTATTGTTTGTACAGTAGTTATATATATTTAGATTTGCATTGATTTTTAGACTGATCCTAATTAAATATGTGGAACATTTTTCTACTTTAACTATGATTTATTAAGATTAATTGGAATTTATGCAGAAACAAAAAAATTCACTTAATATTCATGAAACTGAAATTGATGCATAAATATCGATTGAATATAAATATTATATTTAAAACATAGAACTTTAATATTTTCCTGAAATTTGTCATATTTAAAGTAAGTATACAACTGCTTCAGTAAAGTTTTAAATTAAGTATTTGTAAAAATTTATTTTATTGTAAATCTACATATATAAGTATTGTTTGTAGACTGATCCTAATTAAAAGTATACCGATATGAGGAACATTCTTCTTCTTTAACTATGATTTATTAAGATTAATTGTAATTTATGCAGAAACAAAAAAATCATTTATAGAAAAAAATGTTTAGCTTGAAAATGCATCCATATATGACAGCATCTGCATTAAAAAAATATTACAGATAGACAGATAGTAAAAATAGATAAATCAGATAGATAAATTTTACATAACTTACAATATACACTATATTCCTAATATTCCAGATTCAAGATGAAACTAGCTATAAAAAAAGGGCATCTGATGTTATAGTTCTATTTTTAGGTCAACTTAGTTGACAAACACAATCAAAGGGCAACCCAATGTCCAATGAGAAACAGCTGCCACATTGGACAGTTGGCTCCACTAGACACACACAAACAAACACACACACAGTTGTGACATGCAACTAAATGTCAATGTTGGGACTCTCTGGACTCTTGTCATCTATGTCGTTTCATTTTTATAGTCATCTAACATGCCAACTTTGACTTTGGCTGCAAAATTCGCGGCCATCGCGTGTCTTAGCCATGTTTAAGCAAAAGCGGCGTCTATTTTAGTCTATGCTTGTTGTTATTGCTGTATTTGTTATTGTTGTAGTTACCCCTAAATTAGTTGAACAAAAGTCGTAAACATTTGTTTTTGCATTTTAATTAGCAACACTACTTGAGTGTGTGTGAATCGGGGATGGAGTTGAATTGTGGGCGGTGTCTGTCTGTCTTTCATGACTGTAACAGCGATAAATATTCGAAATGCTTCACGTGAAAATTTAACACGTTATTATTACAACAATGACAACAACAACTAATATAACAGCAGCGATATTTTTGTTTGTCTACATATGTTTTATATTTCTCAATGGCATTTTGGTTATTTTATGTTGTTGTTTGTTGCCAATAGCGTGTTCAAGTAACGTTCAACGACCGCCGCCAGGTGGCGTTTCTCTGCAATTTGCATTGTTAATTGTCAGGTAATTAAAGAAACCAAATATTCATATGTACATACATATACATATGTATATGAAAGGTGTCTGACAATTGTATTGAAGCGCCCAAATGAATGAGATTTCAATTGAATGCAATTGAAAGTAAAAATACACATTTTAAGTATTTGCTAATGACAGTTAAACAAGGCCTAAACGAGGTAAATGCTGTGCTCAATGTGCACATCGATGCAGGAAAGTTAAATGAAAAGCGCTCGAAAATATTTAAGTGAAATCTGATTTTACATAAGGAAGAAGATTTATTAGAGCTGATGGGGAGCTAATAAAAGAGAAGCCAAACCAAAGAGAATATTTACTCTTTATTAAATTATATAAAATTATAAATTTAAAAATCAAAAGATTAAAACTTAAAAAAAAAATTTAAAAAATTAAGATATTAAAAAAAAATATTAAATAAAATTTAACTTTATACGTTTTAATTACATTTTTATATCCAATAAAAATTATTTTTAGAATTAAGCTTGTACCACTTTCAAAATCTAATTCAATAAATTAACAAAAAAAAAAAAAAATATATATATAAATTAACAAAATAAATATAAATTAACAAAATAAATATAAATTAACAAAATAAATATAAATTAACAAAATAAATATAAATTAACAAAATAAATATAAATTAACAAAATAAATATAAATTAACAAAATAAATATAAATTAACAAAATAAATATAAATTAACAAAATAAAATAAACTTTAACTTTATGGTCAGTAAAATTTTTTGATTTGTTACAGGTATTTATGGTTACCTCTTTTCTAACTACGGCTTTTGACTGAAATTTTACAGTGATTTTTGGATACTTTCATTACATTTTTACTCATGCTGAATATCTACAGGCTTAAAGCAGTGATCGGCACGCAGACACTCAAACGTTTTGCAGTGCGCTTGTGTGTGTAGCAAACGCACGAACATGCCCGACGCCGAAACGTTTTCGTTTTCGCTTTGTTGAAAAAGCGAGACAACAAGAGCCGAAGTCGCATTGTCGAATACACACGAAGGCTCGTTGCTCTTTTCTACTGTACGTGAGCGGCAGCGCAGTCGCCACGAAAATTTCCTATGAGATCGAGATAGGGCTGGATATGACTGGAAAATTAAATTAAAAAATAAAACGATCAAAAATAGGAGAAAGTCTCAAAAGCTTTTCACTTCTCAAAATTCTGTACGAATTCTAGAGCTAAGAGCTTAGGTTGTATTATTTTTACACATCGTCAAACAGTTTTTTCAAAGACATTTTCGCTTAACGAAATCTCACACACAAACACATACACACACACACATTTATAGTGTGGAAATTTGGAACTGTCCAAGTCATTTGCATAGCAACTTTAGCAGCCCGCGGCCTGGCAGTGTCCATTAAGAATGCAATTTGCGAAAATCGCCGGGAGGCTGACAAATGCTTGCAACGTCTAGAGAGGGGCAGGAGGAGAAGGAGATGGAGCATATGTAGCAAATGTTGTTGGAGAGTTGTTGAACAGTGTCGAGGGGTCCACTTGATGGCTTGTTTATTAATTTGTCAAGACTTTTTGGGCTATGCGCCAAAACTGATGGGAGAAATTGCAGCAGGCAGCAGGTGAAAATGTGAGAATGATCAAAAGACCGTTAGAAACAACAACAACAAAAACAACAGCAACAACGGCAACTACAACAAATTGCAGGCAGTTAGGCAGGTCGACAGGTAGGCAGTCAGGTAGGAAAGTAAGTCAACGATTTGTGTGTGTGTGAAGAACTTGATGATTTGGTGTGCCAAAAAAAAAGAAAGAAATAAATAAATATAAATATAAATAAAAGGAGTTGCATTCGGAAGTTTCACTTGACCAGTGACTTTCCCAAAGTGGAAATGTCAATTGGTGGGACACATGGCGCCGGTGAATTACGTGGGAGACGCTGTCTACTAAATTACATGATATAAATTTCATTTGCAGCTAATGGAAAACAGCTCGACAAGGAGCCAAAAAAAAAAATTGTTGCAGCCAGCCACAGTCCACATTTCACATACGGCGTCTCTGACCATAGGAGACTCGACAGCAGACAGTAGCCGGTCTCCTCCTACTCTATCTTTTCCTCCTTCTTCTCTGTCATTTCCATCTTTGCCAGCTGTTAGCTCCGCCTCCGCATTCCACATTTTGGCCATTGCATGTTAAGGCAGTTGTTGCTTCTGTTTCAGCGCCATGGAGACAAGTGAATGTGGACTCGGACTGTGAAGACAACACCCGCATTGATTTGACTTTAGCCCCAAACACTCTCCACTCGCCACACTCCAACTCTTTCCAACATTTGACTTGCAACATCTCCTCCCACTACAGCCTCCTTAGTCATTTCTCTACGTCTCTCAACTTTAATGAGTTGATTTTTTCTGTCTGTCTCGTCTGCTGTTGTTGTGAGTGTTGCTTTTGTTGTTGTTATTGTTGCTATTATTGGAAAATTGCAGTTGGGGCCAAGGTGAAAAGTCCATCGTCTGGGGGTTAGCTTAATGTTAATCTTAATGACGTTTTTAAGCGACATCATGACTTCAAGCTGAAGTAGCTGTTGATTGTTGTTTTAGTTGATGCCCAAAGTTGCTGTTGTTGTTGTTGCTGTAATTGTTGTTGTGATTGCATTTACAGGCAATTTTATTAATTTGGCTGGCTGTCTCAACTGTTATTTCAACAACAAGGTGCTCATTTAAAGCGGAGCAAGTGCAGCAGCCACAAATGATTAGCAGCCAAATTGAACAACACAAAGGCAGAAGAGAAAGATTTTTGGCTAATCAAGTGATTTAGGTTTAATAAAGGAGTTTATAATTTATAAAAAATGTAATATGACCATAGAAAGGACTTATCGTTTAATAAAAAGCTGTTTCAATTAAAGCTTCTTAAATAAAGCATTCAATAATAAGTAAATAATTCATGCTCTCAAACAAATACAAATATGGGATAATTAATAAGAGCTTTAAAGCTTAATTTGGAAATTAAAGATTTTCACATTTTAGCTTGTTTGATTAAATTAGGGTTCCTAAATAGACTTGTGAGTTTAAAAACTATCAAAGCTGATAAAAAATTGTCATAATAAATGGGTCAGTCCTAGATATAATATTTTTGAGTGAGGTATTGTAAAAACAAAATAAACACATTAGATCAATAAATTTTAAAATGATATTTAAAAACAAATTAATAAAAAAAAAACAAGCAATTTAAGCAATCATAAGTTAAAAATTAAAGTTAAAGTTAAAAATATATCTGAATGGTTAAGTTTGCAAAGCCCTTAGACCCGTTTTTTTTAATGTCTGTTAAGGTGTGTGATAACTATTGAAAAGAGAAATTTACGTAAAATGTATAGATATTAATGTAAAAATTCAAATTATTATTTGTTAAATAAAACTTATATGTACATTGAAAAAACGGCCTTTAAAACTGCTTAACATATTCTTCCACTGTTACAGCTGCGCTTCCCTGTATATTACCAAAAGTAACTTGCGTAAAATGACCCCAATTTCAACTCATAATAATGCACTATTGACAGTCTTATCCCAGTCTGGGGAGTCTCTGAGCTACTTTCATAAAAATTCCCACAATTTAGCCCAACATACTTTTAAGTACATATACGATCTTATAGTATATTTCTCATATTTACAAACAATCAAATTTGTGCAACAATATAATGAAGAGTTGCCTGGCATCCTCCTCTTTTCCTACCCCACTCCTTCTCTCTCTATTTCTATTTGTATCTATTCCGTTCCCTGGGGGCCTGCGTTGTGCGTTTTTTTGTTAACTACAAATTCGAATTAAGGAAACGCCCGAGACAAACTCAAAGCCAACTGACATAATTCCCAAGGAAAATGTTAATGTGTATTAAACTACAGTTATGTCTCAATTGGCTTGAAAACCAGTTTAAAACAACAATAATAAATAACTTAACCTAACTTAAGTTTAATATAGATAGAGAAAAACTTGAACAAAAAAAAAACCTGAAGGGGAAACCTTTCCTGATTGCCATTTCCAGATATAAATACCAAAAGAAAACAAAAAGTTGGTCAGTGAAAATGAATTTCCTTTTTGGGCTTGACGCGAAAAACGCACACAACAAACAAAGTTAATATGGGGAGTGTGTAAAGGATGCAAATGCCGATAAAATCATTAAATTTTAATGGCAAAAATCTGCAAATTTCACAGGGTAACTGTAGCTGTGTCTCGCTCTCTCTTTCTTACATTTATTCTTCTCTTTATATCTCTGCTTCCTCTGTTTGCCCACGCATGCTCAGGCGCCTAATGGAGACTTTAAATTGAGTGCGCCGACAGCAATTCCGCGCCATCCTACCGCCTCCTGCTCCATTTTGCTCTTGGTTTAATGTGGCGCTTCAATTGTGTTTAATGGTCACGTTTGCTCTCCATCTCTCTCCCCTCTCCCCCCTTCTTCTTCTTCTGCTCTGCCACTGCACTTTCCGTTCAACTGTCGCAACTTTGTATACTGTGCGCCGATTTTTTTATTTATGTGGCCTGTCGCCATTGGGGGGCCACTTCATGAGCTCATTGCGCGCACGCACGCCTCCACAGAGAGAGGGAAGAGATAGACCCCTCTGGCTATCTCTCACTCACTCTGCCCGCCGCCCTCCCTTGTGTCGTCACATGCAAAGTTGCAATTAAAACGCGTGCGGTTCCCTTGTAAAATGCCAGTGGAGCGTGGAGTGGACGCCACTTCCAAGTCCAAGTTGCCTCAGTAAATGCTGCAATTTGATTTACGAGTCGATTGGCAGCTGCCTCTCCCCCCTCTCGTTAAACAATTGATGTTTGTTCGACTGTTTTATTTGTTTACATTTTTTTTTTTTTTGTTTGTTACCCAATATCATTTCATATTTTTTTTTTCAATATCATATGTGGAAACTCGCTCTGGCCCATCTTCAGGGTCGTTCCATTTGGCGTCCAGCGCACTTGGCACACAATTAGCATACGAATTTTCGTGTTTAACCTAAAGGTCTTCAAATGTCGTTTGAAATTTCATTCACAGCCACGATTTTAATGGGCTTGGCTTAACAATTTCAAAGCACACGCAAAGATGGTCAAAGTGACAAGTTGAGGAAGACAGGGAGAGACGAAGGGGGCAACACCTTGGCTCGGGAAGTCTGACCTTAGTATTAAGATGTGTAATGAGTTGTAGATCGTACTCATTAACGTAAAGTGATATAGAACATAAAGGTTAATCAACAAAACTTGTTAATTAATACTTTAGAAACAGTTTTGTAATACTGGATTATTTCTGTAAATTTTTTTAAATAAATTAGTCTTATTTTCTTTTCAAAATTATATTCTGATTTAATTTAAATTTATCAATACTTTTGCTCAACTTCTTTCACAGCTTGCAACACTAATTTCTAGCTTCTTTTGCCTATATAAAATTTCTCTAGCGATCCGTATATGTTCCACTTGGACAGCACCTGCTAAAAGTCAAACTAAAACACATCCATCAACACCTTGTGTCACAGCTCAGGCTATACGGTTACCTGTCAGCCTACAAGTCACATTTCTCAACTCGAAACTCATGCAGATAAAATACAACCCAACTTTCCAATGACCTCATTATCCATAACACAAAGTGCGACTGCGACTTTAATTCCGTGTGTACCTTATCTAGTGCGAAACCTACACACACAAACACTTGTTTTCTTAACCCATTTATTCCGATCGAGTGAGCCAAAGGGGCACGCACATATTCATAAGCCATAAGCCAGGCCCGCGAGAAACAAAGGGAGATAGGGTGGAGACTTGACACATAAATCTCTTTAATTGCCTCACGCAACTTGAGACTCTCCAAAAGGTGTCTCGCAAGCAGCTAATAATTAAAGCAAGCAACTCAAATTAACTTAATGCTTTATCTTTCCAATCAGAAAAGCGCCGTTGCATCATTAACACTTTGCCAGCTGCCACATAAGATTCAGATCTGGATCTGGCAAACAATTGAGCAACTTACCCGAATATATCATAAGAGTCAGAAGTAGATGATAAAGATAACACTCACCTGTAAAGAAAGAAAAATTAAACAAAAAGAGCTTTAGTGAGGTGTTAATTAAACCGAATTCTTAGGAGATAAAAGTTAAAATGATTATATGACAACTACACTAAGCCTAAAAACTTCAAAGATTTGTGAAACTATGAGGGACTATAAAAATATCTATAAAAGAATAAAATGAAAATTTTATATCATTAGATACCGAAACAGTAAATTTTAATTTGGCAATTTGACATAAAGAAATTGACACTATCAATAATTTATTATTTAATGAGCTTAGACTTTCTATTAAAGAGAAGTATTTTAAAAATAAGCTACACATTAGATATCTAATTTACATAATTCAAAATAATATATTTTTCAGAATTATTTAAAATATTTCAAGTTTAACATATCGTTTTTTTCTATTCTCAGAAATAAGTGTAAAAATCTGATAAATTCCCATTAATCGATTTAACAAAATAGAAAGCAAACATTGATCTAACAACATAATATCACAATCAAATTGAGTAATTAAAACCGGTCACTGTCACCTTTTTGATTACAAACACGAGTTCGAGTTCTAATTGAATGCGGGGTGAAAAGAGGGAGGCGTGTCTCGTGTTTACCTATGACCGTTAGATAAACATCGACAATGCAATGCATTTGCTTGGGTGTATAAATAACAGTAAAAATTGTATCCATGACTGCCACCACCATCATCATCATCATGATGCACGCATTCACGCCCCGCTTCGCTACAAATACACTCGAAAAAAGAAAAAATTGCTGAATAATGGCCACGCCCCAACAGCCGACATATTAAAGCGTGTAATTAGTTTTGGATAGACAGATATGCAGCTGACAGTTGAGGGGAAGATAGGGGCAGACAGATAGAGGAATCGGAATCGACTAGACGCTGCATGGTGCATGCAGTTTTCTTGTTGATTGACTGACAGCCGACTTTGTCAGTCGACGGAGCCACAGCCGGAGGTCAAGTGCAGCAGGAGCAGCAAAATTGGTTGTGTATGGGAAATGGGAAATGGTTTCTGTTCTATTCTATTCTAGGCCTCCCCCCAACATTGTTGTTACTGGCATTGTCATAGTGATATTCAATATATATGTATACTTATGTTCATGGAAAACTTGCGCTGCACTTGGAAAAACATTAAGACAGCTCCATGACAGACAGGGCCATGGGCCAAGTGCAATGACTAGTTTTCCCTTCAGTCTTCCGCATATGTTTTATTTACAAGTCTAGTGCATGCAAAGCTGAAATCAATAACAATTAGTTGTCAGCTTAATGGAGTGAGTGGGCGTAAGGAGGCGTGTGCGTTGAAAGTTGAGCGATTTTAATGCACAAGTCAATCAAATGTCACTGAAAGCGGTTTAAATGGCAAATGACAGACTCAACGGAAGTTGGAACACGTTTTAAAAACTCTTTCTTACTATCTAAATTTAAAATTTTATTGAAATAAGATTTTACTGGATAAATACAAAAAGATTGTTAGATAGTAATATACAAGAGTATTTATAAATATAGTAAATACATCGATTGTATTTGAAAACTTTGATTTCATCTTTCCGCAAGAAATATTTATACTAAACTGTATATCACTATCTTTACAAACAATACTTTTAAAACAAAGAATATCCCTCAACTTCTTTACACAAATTTTCTCAAATACCTCACAAAGCAGTTAACACTGTTAACTTCACAAAAAATCAAAAAAACTCTTCGTTTTTCCCAAGGAATGTTGTTAAACTTCTTTTCTTTCGTTTTTTCATTTATCTTAATCCCCCATAAATTCCAAATATTTAAGAATTAGACAAACATTTATCAATCAAGCTTAGCAATTACTTTCAGTTCCACTCATTTCTTTATTCTTTTTATTTATTCATTTGCTCGGCAGTCACAGAAAACATTTGCGTGCCCCTTTTTGAAAACGTTTAATTCTCACATGTGACAAAGTTGGGAAACAACATTTATAGAGTTGAATTGAAAAAAATTAACTGAAATTTATGCGGGTTGCGCCGCCCCCGTATTAAATTGTTGTTCACACAACGGGTGTTGTTGGATTAATATTTTTTTTTCATTTATTTATATTGTTGACAACTAATTGAATTTCGGGAAACGATTGCAAAGTTCTTGGCGCCTTGGGCTATGACATCACTCCCTAGCAGTTTGCCAGCGTTTATTTTTCTTCATTTTTATTCCTCGAATTTTTTGATTCATTCCCACAGCCAATTTCAAGGAGTGGCTGTCGCTGTTGACTTGTAACAAAATCCTGTGTCGAGCTCAAGTCATATTAAATTGTATTAGCAAATTTATTGCATTTGTTAACAGACATGACAACATTTTCAATTGCAACGCAATTGCAGCAGGCGAAGAAAGAAGGGGGGAACTTAAAGCCACGCACTAGAAACCAGCTGGAAGCAGTCAGCACACCCACAAGGCCAAGAAGGGGGAGGTAGGGAGGGAGGTTGGTAAATGGCGACAGCTTGACAGAAATGTCAAATTGGCAGGCACAAAAAAAAACAGTTACAAAATTTGAATGAATGACTGGCAAATGGCGGGGGAATGAATGGATGAATCAGTAAGTGAGTGTGCGAGTGTGTGTGTAAGTGAGTGTGCGAGTGAATGTGCGAGTGAATGTGTGAGTGAGTGCCTATCGAAGTAGTCTTCTGGCCTATGCAAATGCATTTAGTCGATTGCCAATGCAATTGGCAAACAAGGAAGCAAAACGGCTGCCTGTCAATTGAAATGAAGGAGACGCCGGCGGCAACCAAAAGGTGGAGCAACTAAGATGCTGTTGCACCTACAGAGCAAAAGAGATGCACAGATACAGAGAAACAGAGAGGAAGGTAGACATGCCGCCAGCTAGACGCCACAACAACGATGAGGCAAGTAATTTCAGCAACAGCAGAAAAATTAATGGAAATGCAAATGGAAAACGACGTTTAACGAAATAAACGTTGCAGCAAATGGAGCTTAATTGTTCAGGTGATCGGTTCCTACAACTATCGGTTAGTTGGTCATTGAACTGGACATGGGAATGGCGGATGAGAATGCGTAAGCTCATAATTAGCGACACTCAATAATGAACACCACGTATGTGAAGCTGCCCAAAAATCTGTCCGATAACCTCATGACTGCAACAGCAACATTAACTCTAAGAGCATTAGCTGGCCAAATGCCTGGGCGCGTCCCCTTAATGAGATCCCATTAATTTGATACGAGACTATCAAATTATGTTTTCTTCTGGCATGATAAATGAGCCTAGACCAAAATGCGGGTCTAAACAAAAGAAAAAAAAGATTTAGACGATCAAAACATTGCGAGATCAATCATGAATGAAGTTCAATGTTAAATTGCTGGTTATTTTGAATTGAGAAAAACCTCAAAAAGAGGTTTAAAAAGATATTGAGCGAGTTAAACATACATATTCAAGACACAAGAAATGTCTGTTATTTAAAAACAAAAGAGTTTCACTACTTACACATTTGTACCTAATTCTTTAATATGTTTTAATATTCAAAAATTAAATTCAAGGCTAATAAATAATATATATATTAATACTTTTTTCCGATACTTACACCTGAAACAAAACAGGAACGAAATACAAAATTTCATTAAATAAAAAAAACGTCTACGAAATTTAGTTTAGTTTTTTTTTTTTAAATGAAATTGTGTAATTTCAGAACCTACTTTGCTTCAAATGGATTTTATTTTATTTTTTTGGCACTATTATATTATATATTATATATCAATTTAATATTGACGGCATGGCTGAAATATGCAATGGCAAAGACAATAGCTACAAAATAAACGTAGATGGTCAGGGCGCAGTGCAGCATATCGAATCGAACCACAAACTCCAGACGTCCATGAATATACTGGGCGTTGAAAGGCATTATCATGAGAGCAAAACACAGCACCGATATGGCAAGTATCACTCTAAAGACGGTATTTTTCATGAAGCAGAGAAGGACGACCAACACGAACACAGTTAGCCCAAAGATACAAGATACAATATACACAAAAAGATATCCAGGCAGCAGTTTTTGTGGACCGATAGCACCAAAGGTATAAAACATTCCAACTATCGCAATGGAGAGTACAATAGAGCCAACTACGAAGAGAATGTGAAATAAATTCATTACACAAGCGACAGCCAAGATTACTAAAATCTGTATCCAGATTGACATCGACCAATTGATGAGACAAATGTAGCGCGTTATCGGAAAGCAATTCATGATCATCATCAAAATGAATGCCAACAAGATCCACACAAAGTACGGCACACGAACATCTGGATAAATTGAATATTTCGTGCCAGATATCACCACACAAAATATTGATGTGATCAATATGAAAATCGCCGCAAAGTTATAAACATTTCGTACAAATGTCTGCAAAGTTGCCTCATCGGTTATAACACCGACTGGACTTTGCCTTCTTTCTGGTTCCGGTTCAGTTGCTCCCTCGGGTGACCGGGATCTACTTAAGATCTCTTCTAATGACAGTTGTGGTTTTAGTTGTGAATGTTGTGCTCGCTGTGACTGTTGTTGTTGCTGTTGTTGTTGTGCTTGTAGCCGAGGATACATCATTTAAACTGTACGATTTGTATGCAACTTTACTTAAATTTGCCAATTGTGCTTGTTTACTGACAGTTAAATCCCAGTTAATTTGTTTATTGTTTTATTTATTTGATGACAACTTTAAGGGTTAAGGAATAAGTTTACCTACAAAATTAAAAACATTTATTGTTCTTAAATTTTCAACTAATTGTTCCTCTTTTAGCAACAAAAACGAAGCAAAATCTTTGCGTCTGATTTTGCTTTTAAAAAAATATTCATAAATAGCAGCAACTTTTAGGGACAAGTTAAAACTTTTTATGAGAGACACATAAATATAAAAAAATAAATAAAAAAAATATAAATTAATAATAATAATAATAAAAATAATAATAAAAATAATAATAAAATATAAAACAATAGTATTAATATAGTTTATATACATGTATCGATCAAATAATTAAACTAATCAAAGTAGGTTGTAAACTATAATTAGGATAAATCTTAAACTAAAGCAAGGATTATTTACGGTTGTTTTTTTTTTTTTTTTTCTTTCATAATTTAAAATTTTTAATGTTAACAATATTTAAAAAAAACCAATGTTTGTAATAGTGAAAATAAACCGATGTTTGTAATAGTGACTAGTGCATTAAATAATAAGCGTTAGCTTGTAGCACTGGGAATCAAAATAAAATAAAATAAAAATAAAATAAGAATATGAATTAAAATCTACTTTCCAAGATTTTCCCCGTTGAATAGACAATTCGATGTTATCGTTGGTGATGTTAAAAATCCATTGATTGAACTCAATGTTCAGTTTTGAATTACCTCACAAGTTCATCTACTAACGTATGTACATCTCATCTTCTGATGAGTATAATACTTGTTTGAACCGATGTAATTATTATAAATTTTGATCTATTATTTACTTGCCTCAACAGGCTTTGCTTTACCCCAAATATTTCCAACTATTTAAATGCACATTTAATAAAAATTTCAGTAAGGTTTTTTTTTGGGAAAATATAAATTTTCTTTTGTTTTACGTTTAAGCGGGTGTTGGTTTAACATATTTTTATTATTTCCACATAATTCCTCACTTATCCAACCCCGAGTTGGGTTTCATGGCAATGACACACTCCTCGCCACAAGCAGCCAGGACAGTGCACAACAGATCCTTTCCATCACCGAACTCGGTGCGTAGGCAACCGCCCAATTCACCCTCGGGCACCTTGAGATCCTCACGTATCTCCCCATTGTCGGACATGAGAGTAACGAATCCATCGTCGCTAATGTCGGTCAATTGGTAATCCTCTCGCTTAACATGTGGCACATCCATGTTGTGGGTCGAGGGGCAAATATCCTCGTACTTCTTCTGGGTGAATATATCGATGCCAACTAGATGAACCTTGGCATGTCCATGTTTGCCCGTCTTCGAGGTGGACATGTCCACAATCTTACATGGACGTCCCTTAAGCATTACAAATCCATTTTTGCGCAATGCCGAGCATTGCATGGGAAATGTTTTCGATGCTCCTGAATCCACGGCATCGAATTGAACCTCTTCATCGTCGGCCATCGGAATAAAAGTCGTTGTTTTATTTGAACTTTTGAAAAAATAAAATGATTATAAAAGAAGAAGAATTTCGTTTCTCGGTTTTACAGTGTGAAAAACTGAACTAATGTCAAGTTGCAAACACTTGACAGTTAATTCAACGTCAACTTATTTCAAGTAATGGAAATTTGACTCTCGGATTTCGTTGAAGTTGTCGGCTTGTGAAATTGTAGAAAACTATTGAAACTCCCACCGTATTTTTATTAATATGCATTTGAATAGCTGAGTGTAATTTGAGCGCACAATTTATATTTCCTATGGTCCAAACTTGGTCATACACTCGTTAAGTGACCGCAGCAATCTACATACGATTATCATTCGATTATCATACGATAGTCATACTGCACATCCGGCCTCTCTATCTGGGTTCCAACGATTGCATTGAGTCAGTGCGTGGGGCTTTCTTCTCTGATCTTCACGACGAACGTGTTCAAGTCTATATAATAGTCACATAAACTTTTTTTCTTAGATGAAAAAGAGTTGTGAAATTTACGAAATTCAATTCTTATCGCTTTAAGATTTGAATATTGCTTAAAATATATAATTAAGTTTTTCTCTGGGAATATAATCAAAAATATTGTGGGTGTAATTAAAAAGGAGAGTTAAAAGTTTTGTTAATTTCATATAATTTAAAATACATTTTATGCACACAAAAGAGTCAAAAACAATTCCTATATACTATATGTAAAAACTGATGCCAATTTATGAACCAATTACCCAATAAACTGTATAAAAAAACAACTGTTATGCGTCGATGTCTCTTTGGAGACACGAAACCATCTGCAAGTGTTTTGGTAAGAGTTTATAAAAAAAAAAGCTGCCAGAAGAGGGTGTAACGTTAACCGCAATTGTAATCAACGCAGCTTGCACTTCACGCACTTCCAACAACAACATGAAATTGCCGTGGGGGATTAAGACACACAAGCACATACACTTACGCACAGCAGCCACAAAATGTGGGCCAATGACGTTGGCCAAGTTGGTCATCCACTTTAGTAATTAAAGCCATGGAAATCAGTGCAAGGTGTGCATGAGAAATGTGAAAAGGAAAAAAGAGAAGAGGGAGAGCGAGAGGAAGTGAGTGAAGTAGAGAGAGAGTGCACAACACTTGGCGCCACTTGTTGCACTGTTGATGCCACGCCCACATTTTAATCACGTCGAGTGGAAAATCAACTTCCAGGAGAAGATTGCTTGAGGATTAACCTAACAAGGTGTGTCAGATATGAAGATCTCAAATTGACCTCAAACATGTACATACATTTACTTGAGTGTTCTTTGATTTATGTTACAGTAAGTACAGTCATACTTCTATAGGTGAAAATAGATAGAGAACTGAGAATATGAGAAAAAAATTGATATGGGAATAAAACTATATTGAGAAAAACAAAATTTAGACTTTAAATAAAAAAAAATTGATTTGATTTCTTACCATAATCTTCGGTTAAATTAATGCAACTTATCATTCAGCTTTACATACCTGAAAATAAATGAAGAAAAATTATTTTGTTAAATTTTTATATTGAGACTTTTGCAATGTTTATTTATTGTATTTTACTTGTTGCAGTAATGTATAAATTAATTAAGTAAATAGAAAAAACTAAGTACTAAAAATTAATAAAAATACTTTTTTAAATGTTACTTAAATAACTTATGAGAAAAAAAGGATTTCTCATTACTTTTACTAATACTTTTTGGAATATAAAGCAAAATTTTAAAGTTATACAACCAACATTCTGCAGCCCCAATAAACTGACAGAAAAGACTTGTCTCTGTGGCTGCCATAAATCATCATCAGGCCCAACCCAAAAGCCACTTAACCTCCATTGCATCTAACGTCAATTGGTGGTGCGCAAGTTTTTCCGAGTTATGCGCCATACGAATAAAGCCAAAATGTAAACATAAATTGAGCTTAAACATTCGCAAACTTATTAAGCCTGACAAATGTGACAATTGACGAATTGACTATTGAGAGGCCTCCAGGTAAAGACGAAGAGACAGCAAGTTTTGTCTGTTAGTGGTTTAAGCCTGGCCTAAAAAGCAATTGCGGTTCGATGGCTCAAATTGGCTGCTTGTTGTTTGTTGGCTTAAATGTTAAATTGGTTTACTGCTGCTGCTGCTGTTGCTTTGCAAATGCTTCGCAGCGACATTAATTTACAGTTTGTCAATTTAGCCAAAGAACATGAAAACTCATTAAAACATGCTGCAGATAAGCGGCTAAGACTACAACAACAGCAACAATAACATCAACAACGACAAGCAATAACAACAAGACAACAGGCAATGAGACGAGGCTATAATTCAGTTGGCAGCACACAAACACACACAAAACTGACACAGTCAACAATTTATTGACACTTTTAGACACTTGGCCAATTTGTATACCCTCTGTGGATGGCGGTAAAAGGTGTATATGCAATCTATTTAAAGTACTGAGTAAATTTAAGCTGACTTCTAGCTAAAAGTAATCATTTCAATCAATAAAAAAAACTTTCTGAATTATTTAGTCAATTAGAACAATTTATACTTAGATATGAGACGCAATATTTAATAAATACCTTATAGTTTTCGTTATTTTATATAAAGCCATTATTGAATCTTATCTCTTAGAAATATCTGAAAAGTTATACCATCAATAAAAACCATTTCAAGATTCTATATTCGATAAGCGCAATCGATTGACTCATAACATTTAATTTAAGAACTGAACTCTTATCAATATACGACTATCATATCTTATATTTGTCATAAGTATTTGCAAGTTTGCTCTATAAACAGTTGATATCTTATGGCACAAAATATTGTTTGATGTTTCTTGTATCTTATCAATCTATCGCTATATTCTAAAATCTATAGAGTTCACTAGGGTACGCTTTTAACGAAAATCTTTCCGTCTATGCCTCTGACAGTTGTTGTTGCATTTGTTGTTGCATGTGGCAAGCAGGCGACACGTTTAAAAGTCGGCTGATGGATTGATGTGGCTTCACGTGGCCACAAAGTCCATATGCGAACTGCAAGCTGGAAAAACGTTCTGCCAATGTGAGTCACCACCAATGTTGTCACACCCCTACCCCTAACCCTCCCTCTCTTCGTCCCCACCCCCCGCAACATTCAACACACTAAACAACACAACCCAGCCCCTCAATAAATACGCGCTCAATGGCCGAATGAGCACAAAATTGAACCGCATACAGCACGCAGTGAAGAAAGAAACTAAAACCGAAACACAGACAGAAGGAGAAACAGAAACAGACACAGAAATATATGAAAGACAGGAAAACAAGAATGAATGACACCCCGAAATTCTGATACCCTTTCATAGCCCAGTACTAAATTTACATAGCTTTATGATATAATAGACAAATGTGTTTGGTTGAGAACAAAGAGTCTTTCATGGTAAAGGTTGATTTTAGAGCAGTGGTGGGCACGCATGGGCTCCAGGAGCTAGCGGCTGCTCCCAAACTCAGACTTCGTGCCCACCGCTGTTTTAGAGCGTTGGTTTTTATGGTAGATATTGGATATAGTCGTCCAATTTCAATCAAATTCAGCCAGATTGCTTAGAACCAGGGATTAAAACCCTAACCGAAGCCGTAAACTTTAATCGGTAAAAACCGATTGAAATTTGAAACCGTAACCGAAATCGTAGCAGAAAAAAAAATGTTCATCTGACCGAAACCTTTAAACCGAAACTCTGTAAACCGAAATAACCGTTTGGTAACCGTTTCATTTATAAGGGTTAATTTCGGTTTTTCATACATCTTAAAATAAATTTTTATTTTCAAATTTTTACAATAAAAATAGAAAAAAAGTTTTATTTTTAATTGATATATTAAAAATTGAAAATAAGAGTTATGGTATAACTTTAAAATACAATTTTAAAAGCATCTTTTATTATTAATTTTTGTTATAAAAATTGAAAAAACAAGTTAAAAATAATTTAAAACGAAAAGATTTGAGCTGTTATTATTTATTCCGACTCATAAGTCTTGTTTGCGATCTCTGATATTTGGTTATTAGTCTTGCATTTTATTTTTGATTTTATTTTTAATTTTGATTTATATGTGAAATAAATGTGTGAATGAAACATTAAGAAAGTTATGCCTTTTTAATAACTATTATATTGTTAATATAATTATATTTGTACAAAGAAATTTTTTTTTTGTGAACCGAAACCATACCGGTATTTCAAAACCGAAACAAACGAAAACCGGTTCACCGTTACGAAACCTTTATTCAAAGATTTTGCGTAACCTATAACCGAAAACCTAAATCCGAACATAACCGAAACCGTAACTGAATCCGATATTCGTTTCGGTTTTAATCCCTGCTTAGAACAATAATAAATGTATATTTTGGTTGGGATATCCCAATAAAGAAAAAAAATTGCATTTCGAGCGATCATTTCTATGGCAGCTATAGGATAATATGCTCTGATTTTAGCAAAATTTTGTCAGTTTAGATTAGACAATACCAAATACAATAATGCTTTTTATACTTAAGATTGACTTTCAATCGATCGTTTCTATGGCAGCTATAAGTAATGATAGCTATTAGTGTTATAGGCCTCCGATTATAAGCAAATTTGGACTATGCCAAATAAACAAACTTATCAAGTTGTTACTAAATATGTTTTACTTCGTTACAAATTTCGTGACAAATTTGAAATACCCTTCGCAAGTGTGTACGAGTAACAAGCGTTAAATGGAAGTGGCAACTGCACAAACACAAGCAACAAACTGACAGAAGCTTCGTCCCTGAAAATATATCGATTTCGCTGTTCTTTTTTGTTATTGTTGTTGTCTTCGGTTGACTCCTCTTCGTTCGTGTTCCGATTGTCGCTTTGCCACCAAGAAAATGAAGAAGGCATTCACCTCATTTCCTGGACATGCAATAAACTGGACAAGCAGCTGCCCAGTCTGAGTCTCGGGTGCCAGTTGCCCGTTGCCAGTGGCAGTGGCAACTCCACCTAATAGCCATTATGGGCGTTGTCAGATCGAGACAGCAAAATGATGAGGCAGAGGATCATTGCATAATCAAGTATTATTGTATAGGGAGCTTTCTTGCTTATCTTAATACGAATCCAACTGATGACTGATGATCAGCTAGGATGGTATTCAACTTTCCTTCTCAACTTGCTGCACACTTACATATTTACAGGCAAAACTCATCTTTTCAATTGATCTCATTACGTTCATTTCAAGATAAATGAAAGTTACTGTCGTCTTGGTAAAAAAAAAAGGTAAATGAATAATAAGAAGAGAATAAAAAAGAGCAATATTCACTATTATTGCAAAGATTTAAGTACAGGTTTCCCTGCGGAAATTAACTTTGAAGTGATTAAAGAAAACTATTTCCCTTTTTTTCCTTAAGTGATTTAAATTTTTTGCTCTGAAATTGTAATAGAACATTAATGAGTTTTACAAGCAATTAAGACTAACAACTTCCAACTTTTTTATTGAAAATATGAATTTTCCTTCACGCACTGCTCACATTCTAATAATTATTCCTTTTAGCTTTTATATAATCAAACTATTACCATTTGGCAGCACCAAACAAGCTATTCCTATCCAGCATAAGATCATTCAAGTTTTTTTTTATATTGCCCACCTTTTACTTGTTCAAATGTTTCTTTCTCAAGCGATCATCACTTTGATATCTTTCTAATCATCTTGTCAAGAACAACATTGACTGCTTTCGAGTCTTGTCGCCTACGGGCCATGCGAACAATCCCAAATGCCATTCCGTCTAACCATAGATCGGGCTAGAAGGATAATCATTATCAGTTAGCACATAATAACTGCAAAGTGGTCAAGTTGAAGAGTCATCCCCAGAGGCACTTTGGTGATTAGCGGCATCATAAATTGTGGACTTTATCTGTGCAGCATGATCTTCGCGAGACTTTTTTTGCAACGACAAAAGAAAAAAAAAACGAGAGAGAGAAGAGAAAATATTGCGTAACGGTTCTTCAGCCACCCAGCTGCTGCTGTTGCTGCTGCTGTTGGACAATTTCCCAGTCAGCTTCCAGTTTTCCCAACTCTTAAAAGCCATAAATGGCCAGCGCTAATTGCTTTGCTGTCCACAAAGTTGCAGCTTTTTTTTTTTTTTTTTTGTTGTTATTGCACTTGGGCACATTATCGTTAGGCCACAATGTTCGCCTTTAGCACTTGAGCTCTTAGTTATGTGTATCTATCGCTGGCCAAATGCAAATATCAAGTCTCTCAAGATATGCATTAATTCCAGTGATTGAAACTGGGCATCAAGTCCACTATGTCCACAGGGGGAGGATTGGCAATCATCGATTGCTCGATTGCTCGATTACACTCGATTGCTGGATTGTTGCTTCGATTGTTGATCGACCTGGGTTGGCCCTGGATGCCTGGGGCCCAACACTTTTGGAAAGTGCGCGATTGCATAAGTAGGACAACGAGGCGTTCCTGCAACATGCAACCTGCTTCAAAATTTGGGTTATACACTTTCTCGGTTCAACCAGAGCCAGGAAGCAATAATAACACAGCACTCTTTTATTTATGTTTTTTCTGTTTCTCTTTTCAATAATTTATGCGCAGAACTTTTGATTTTATGTTTAAAATTTGTGACCCATTTACACGCTTCATTCCCACGAGTGGGCAGCTCCCTTCACCTCACCCCTTTGCCGTTCAACAAATGCAATTTAAATGTCAGAAAATGTCACAGAGATCGTTGCTATGTGGCTGGCTTTATGTGTCCCCTGATATATTAGCCCGCCCATCGGCCCCCATTCCCCCCCCCCCCCCTCTATTCCCCTTGACACACTTGATTAAGTTGTGAACAAATGTGTTTCATTCTCAGCTTTTTTGGAGCTGCTAAAAGCAACACGTTAAAAAATGCAATTAAATTCTTTAGTATCTCAAGTTGAGTTTGTCGCGTTGTTTGTTTTGTTTTTTTTTTATAGTGTTCCACCCATTGTGAATGATCTTTTCTGGGTGTGGCTTTTCTTGTGAATTGAATTGAGACATTAAAGACTTGTGCAATTGAATTTGAAAATTGAAAACTGCTGAATTGCAAGAATTAAGCTGAAACTTGTCATTGGAAGTCAAAGTGCAAATTGCTTGGGATTTAGTTACAAGAATATGAATGGGAAGAAAGAGAATATAACAAAAATAGATTTATAATAAATAAAACTGAAGAGAAAATATTTATAGCGATGCAAATGAAGTTCACTTTAGAAAAAAGTAATTAAATATCTTTACGATAAATAAATATTGCAATAAATAAAATCAACTGATTAAACTTAAAAATAAAAAAAATTGAACCTCTAAAAAGTGTAGACGTAAAATAAATAGCAATATTTTTCAAGAGAATATCCAGTTATGCAATAATCATAAATATAGACGTTAAAATACGAAAAAGAGTTACAAATTGAGTGTCGTATAAAAAAAAATTATTTTACAGAGGAAGCAACGAAATAAAGTAAAAAAATTTGTAAGCCAAAAACGCTATAACATACTCTAATAGAGGGATTAGCAGGTAATTAGTAAACAGTTTATTACGACAAACCGAAAGTCATTTTGACAGTCAAAATTTCCCATTATATTTGTATTTTTTTGGATTCATTAAACGTCTACAACTTTTCAAATTTGCATAATGAAAGCAAACATAAAGCATGAGAATTAAGTGTGGACTTGGGACAGAGATCCGAAGTGTAATGGATATCGGATAATCCATTTAAATAACCCACTTGCCACAAGATTGAATACCTCATTTAAACGATTTATGGGCTGTGAATGGCTGGTGAAAATTGTTTTTGTTTCTGCTTGTTGTTTTTTTATTATTATTATTGTTATTATTTTGGTTGTTTGCTGGTCAAACCGTTAAAAGGATAATCACCGCATGGTCGCAGCATGAAAAATGAATGTTGAACCCTCGCAGCAAAATCTCCACCTGCAAAAATGCGTCCCCCCTTTCGACCCTCGATTCACACGTTCGCGCAATTTGTGGCATGCAAACTTTCACATGGCAGACAGGCAAATTAACAGCAACAACAACATTAACAACAACAATAAAGAGTCGTAGCTGCATTTACGACAACAAAATGCCCCAAAACACCCACAAACTATAGACGCAAAGTTGGCCTAAGCCAACTAGGTCCAAACGTAGCAAATGAAAGTGAAGTGAAGTGAAGAATTGATGGACATGGTGTGTTGGCTCCAGTTCCAAAATTCCCAACAACAATTTCAAGCTCCCAGTTAGCTCCAGTTTAAGCCCAGTTAAGGGGGCGGGCACACATTCACATGACAAAGCAGGCAAACAAATGCGCAAGCACAAGTCGACTTTTAATTTATGATTCAGCTGCAGGAGCTGCTTGTGCATCGATTCCCCCCAACTATCGATGATTACAGTAAAGATAACTATCAAAGCGTAACGCCCTGTCGCTGTTCCAAACTTCCCAAGTCTTAAGCCTGGCTATTGATTCTCCTTCTCCTCCGTCTCTTCCTCATATGGCAACCAGGAGGTGGACTGCCCAGGATCAAGCCCACATTTGTTATCGCTTTGTGGCTCTAATGCTGCCATCGTCGAAGCGGACCGTCGTCGTCGTCATCTGATTTGCTTAATTGCATAAATTTTTATTTGCTCGAGTCGATGGTGCATGCGATATGCAAATGCCTAGCTCAAGATACCCACCAAAGCCCACGGGCAGCTGCCGAAAAAAAAGCGAAAAGTCGCGCATTAAATCACACACAGAAATTGTAGCAGGAGCTGCACACAGCCAAAGTCAGACTCAGACCCAGACCAAGACCAAGACCCAGACTCCATGACGTTGCCTCTATGACGATGGCAACAGCGACTTTCGCTGCTTTGGAAATGCCCAAAAAAAAATGTATGAAAAGCAGTCGGAAAGAGCTCAAATCGAGTAGCAGAAAAGTGAATACCCTGCAGGAATTATTTTAGCAAAGCAACAATTAAAGCAAACTTTTATATAAATATATTAAACAAATCATTGTAATGTAAAGGACATAAAAATGTAATAATCAACTTAGAAACATTTTTTATTTATTTTCCCATTTTTAGTTATTTATTTATTGTCAACTGATCACAGCAAAGTAGTTTAAAACATAATTACTTTATCGTATATTTAAATTTTATATTTAATTATCTGATTTCTATTTTTATAACTAATCACACCTTTTAAATATGTACACTTCATATTTGCAGGGTAAACAAATATGCAAAAATAAATATAACTTAATCGATGTTAAGGCCCGGCATAAAGAAATTCTTCATAGCGTGTGAATAACAACAAATGCCACAACAATAAAAACAACAAACAATAACAGTAACAAAAGCAGCTGGGCTTTAGCTTTTCTTTCGATTCCAAATTTGACAGTCAGCTTTTGGTAGACGTTGCATCCTACAAATATTCGTGTGGGAATTCGGAAAATTTGCAAAGTTGGACATGGGCCAGGGCCAATGTTTTGTCTCTTTAAGGCCTCACAAAGGTCATATAGTATATTTGGACTTTTACTTTTGTTGCCAAGATTTTAGTTTTATGACTGACACTTTAGAGGAGTTTTTTATTATTAAATGTATTTGATGGAGAGTTAAAGAAAATTCGAAAGTGCATCATTATCAAAGGTCATAGGTTTAATCTAAGACTAGGAAAAATCAATAAAACTGTTGTAGTTAAATGTTTGCCGTTGATTAATCAATTTATCGAAACTAAAGATATTTCTTCAACTTTTTTATAATTACTATTTAATTGGACAATTGTAAAACCAAATCTGGACAATTTGAAATTGGGCTTATCTTTATTTTCTCACATCTTTAGTAAAAATTCAATATTCCATTACTATCTTCACACTTTTAAAGACTTAATCTCACACTTGGTTTGTTATCTTTAAGTGGGAGAAACGTGAATAATTTGTGAGCTCATTAAATGAATTCTTACTCATAAACTTCAACTGCTGCTTCAACATTTACTGCAATCTCATTGCCAGCCTCGCCCTCTGAAACGAAATTCCAACCCGACCCGTTATGCGTTTTATTTCCAGGAATGCGCAGTAAATCATAAAACATAAATGGACTCCCCTAACTTATCTGAAACTTGGCCCCTATGTGAACTTCATGCTTCTTAAGTTTATCTGCAATTTCTTTGGCGTACTCGAAACTATTTTTAAAAACCTCCAATAAGACAAAAAAAAAACCAGAACTTGTACATATAAAAACTGTTCAGCTTTAGATGTAAAGACACCGCCTTATCGCTGGTGTCTTCTTAAAAGCTACAACAAAAATAAAAACAAAATTTTTGGTTCAGAGAGCGTTGAGAATAAAGCAGAAGAGAGCAAAGAGCAAAGCAGCAATTAAAGATGAGGCCAAGAAGCAAACTGACGATTATGAGAAACAAGTCGGAAAAGATGGAAAAAAAAAAATGATCGTCAATTCGTGGCCCTCCCCATAAATTGAGCAACTGCAGCAGCGTTGATAATAAAAATGGATCACTGCGTGTTCTTATGCTATTCATAGTTGTTGCCGTTGTTGCAGTCGCTGTTTTTGTTGTAAATGTTTCTCCTGGTGTTGTGATGGAAGGGCTTTTGGATTTATTTTTAGCACGCGCTGCAGTTTTGCTTTGAAATGTATCTACAAGATGCAGCCGAATAGCCAAATGCCAGGCCCAGGCCCAGCCCTAGTCGACGTCAGTGACAGCGTGCCTAATTCAAGAAAATGAAGACGCATATCCCCAAAGAAAACACACAGATACAGATACACACACTCACATGCCTAGCTAGACATTCCCAGATACAAAGATACACAAAAATAGTTGCACATTCTAAAGATAAAACATTGAAAAATGCAAGTGTCGCCATTGGCTTGGCACATTTCCAGGCATTGAAGTGGCATTAAGTGCATTTCTGACATGAATATCTACTCTATGTATCTATGTATCTAAGCACAAGTACTCGTATCTTGCAGATACTGCTTAACAGCTGACGTTGAATACCACTTGAGTTTTATTAATGACGTCGATTAATGCCTCAAATTCTCCTCTTGTTGTGTTGCCACAGTCCGAAAAGAAAAACTACAAACATTTCCACGCTAATTGCAACTATTTTTAAGCAACAAACTTTGGCAAAATCTTTTTAGCAACAACGGCGTGTCCCAAATACATTGTCGTCTGCATGTGACAATGGAAATGTTTTTGGGGATTATTCAAATGCATGACCTCAATAATGTCGGCGTGTTGGAAAAACCTTTTGAAAATTTACCATTGAAAATTTGTGCATTTTCCGCCGTTGATCAAAGAAACATTAAAGGCCAACAAGACAGAAAGGTGTTATATTTTGAGTTGCAAAAACTAAAAATGCTTGTAAATATTTGGCAATATTTTTAATTAATATAATTTTAACTATACATAAATATTTCCTTTATTGATGTTAAAAATACCAACATTTCGATGTGCATCAAGTTAGCTAAACACTTTTGATAAAAACAACTTTTAAGGGATGGATAATTTGCCGTTAATTATCCGTAAATTATTCGTGAAAAAATTAATTTTGCCGCTCTTTTATTTTTAAAAAAAAAATAATGTTCTGCTAACTTGATATCAAGTTAGCAAGACACTCCCACAGTTTTGACAATTTTCGAAATCTTTTCATCGTGGAATTTGCCGTTAATTATCCGTAAATTATTCGTGAAAAAATTAATTTTGTCGCTCTTTTATTTTAAGAAAAAAATAATGTTCTATCTTGATATCAAGTTAGCAAGACGGATGGTCGTTGCTGTTAGTTTAACATTGGACTGTTATGCTAACATTTCTGGTATATAACATAACAGTTTGGTGTGTTTATAATGTTTAACCAGTTTTAGTGCCATTAATTAATTTTCACAAGTTTCCAAAATTTATGAAATTTTTATGCTACACATAAATATATCAAACTGTTATAGCATATTTCAAGTCAAATTGATCGTTGCTGTTAGTTTAACATTGGACTGTTCTTTTATCATATCTGCTATGTAACATAACAGTTTGATTTATTTATGTGTAGCATAAAAATTTCATAAATTTTGGAAACTTGTGAAAATTAATTAATGGCACTAAAACTGGTTAAACATTATAAACACACCAAACTGTTATGTTATATACCAGAAATGTTAGCATAACAGTCCAATGTTAAACTAACAGCAACGACCATCCGTCTTGCTAACTTGATATCAAGATAGAACATTATTTTTTTCTTAAAATAAAAGAGCGACAAAATTAATTTTTTCACGAATAATTTACGGATAATTAACGGCAAATTCCACGATGAAAAGATTTCGAAAATTGTCAAAACTGTGGGAGTGTCTTGCTAACTTGATATCAAGTTAGCAGAACATTATTTTTTTTTTAAAAATAAAAGAGCGGCAAAATTAATTTTTTCACGAATAATTTACGGATAATTAACGGCAAATTATCCATCCCTTAAAAGTTGTTTTTTTCAAAAGTGTTTAGCTAACTTGATGCACA
>JBAMBL010001104.1:0-14699 GCA_037043405.1 Drosophila subquinaria | reverse complement strand
TCACCCGTTTGTTTTCTACGTGGACGCAACAGTGTGGCCAGATATTTTGATATACGGCAAAAGTGTTGTTAAGTGCCGGCATATTATCGGCATGTTATCGATATATATCAGCTGTTGAATTTCGTATAATTTAAATATCCTTTTATTTTTTCAGAACAATCAAAACAAAAAAATGCATTTGAAAATCAAAATTCTTTTATTTCAGCTTTATTTTTAAAGCATAAGTACTTAGGCTAAGATGAATTTTAGTATGAAATTATAAATGTTTCTGTGCGAAATAAATTCATTTTTGGCACGATTGTGTTTACATATTTTTTTAGGATAAGTTTAAGATTCTCTGAGGCTGTTTGGGAAATTCTGAATTCCTTACGCTGCGTAATTTTGCATGTTTCGTCAAATTACTAAAGTTCAATAGTGTTTCTTTTTCATGGCTTGTTGCTTAACATCTTCGCGCTTGATTTTCAAAGCATTAAGAAGAGCATTGTATATAGCATCGGCCCAGTATATGGAGCTGGGCATTGTCGAGCAGAGTTCCTTCAATGCAAACGTGACATTGGCGTGTTGTTGCGACAAGTCGGTCACGGAGAACTGAGAGTCCAGCCAGAATATGTTGTGTTGAGAGGTCGCCCTTGTTTGGACAGCAACAGTCTTTGTAAAGTTACGGGCATCGGTTTGAGTGGACAGGCTTCTGAATAGTCCTGTGGAGGTGCATTCATCTTCTGTCTTGGTGGCCGCCTTATTGGCCTCTTGCTGAAGTCGCAATTTGTGCATGGACATCTTTGAGTTCTTCTTTAGCTCCATCAGACGCGTCACATCAATGCCGGTGAGCTGTAACAATTTAGTTGTTTCTGCTGGCATGGCCTCCAAGCCCCATTTGGACAGATCTATGTTTGACTTGGTAGTCGAGTTAAACTTGTAATTAACGTTAAAGTTGTTGCACAATGGTGACGGGTTCTCAAAGCTTGCGCTGCCCAGCAATGATGCAGAGCTGGGCAACTTGCGAATTGTGTCCACAACCAGGAACTCAGTCTCCGGCTCCTTGGACGCCTTGCGATGCATCAAATGAAGTACAGCTTTCACGCGCTCCACTGCCAACTTGCGCTTTTCCATAACACCTAGTGTTGGTGGCGCTGGAGCAGTTGCATTTTGTCTTAACTTGCTGATACTGATAATTTTAACACTTCTCTCACAATCGTTAACTGGCACGTAGTCAAGCTCCCCAGATTCAGCTTTAACTGCGATCCTGGACCCAATAGTGCTGGAAGATTCATTAAGGCGCCTTTGCTTATGACTACGCTCTGAACTATGAGTTCGACTAGGACTTCCACTTCGACTGCGTTCGCGTTCTCGCTTTTCTTTTTTCTCCTTCTTGCGTTTCTTTTTCTTTTCTTTTTCCACGCTTTTACGGTTCAATGTTTCAAGTAATTCGCGTTGCTTTTTGGTAAGAGCTTCCATCTCCTCATCACGTTCACTTTCCGACGGTTCTCGCTCCATTTTGCCCAATGGTTCCGTTTGAATTTCGACACTCAAAAGATCTGCATCCTCAAGTGCATCTAGAAAATCCAATTGTAATTCATCCCGTTCCTCTCTCTTGAATTTCACATCAAGTTGATCGCTAGAAATGTTTTCCTGCTCATCAGTTATTGAAATTCCCGGAAGAGATGATTGATCATCGAACCTGGGACTGCTTTTTATCTTTGTCAGATTGAATGATGGCGGTGGAGGGGGTTCCGGAGTTTCACTAAGCTCCGGCAGCAACGAATCTGTGAAAAATGCATAATTAAAATTAAGATTGAAGCTTATTTAATACCCTTGCAGAGCCCTGTAGTTAATTTACGACTGGTATATAATATACAGGCCTGTTCCGGTTTTCACTTTCGGCAAGATTTTGCGAAAGTGAATTTCCCTCACTTGTTCCGGTTTTCACTTTCGGCAAGATTTTGCGAATTGAATTCACGTGACATTGAGCAAGTGAGATTGAATTCGGAAGGGTTAAATCGATGATTTTGGCATGCTTAGCATAAAATTAAAGTGAAAATAAAATATTTATAAAATACTTCAATGTTTTGGGAATATTACTACATCATCAGATAAGAAAAAAAATATTTTATTTGATTTTTAAATAATTTTTCTTTCATCATACCCCAAAATCGAAAGGACTCTAACCTAACATTTTTGTCGGATTTGCTCGACCTGTTCTGGTTTCCGCAAATATTTGTGAAAATGAATGGCAGCTTTATTAGGGCTGCCCTTGTATATGAAGAAAGTAGTAAATACTTTGGTACATATTTTAAACCACAATTTAAGTGTTTTTATGTATTGCGTAAAATAAAGAATTAAATTTCTTGTTTTTTAAATGCAAGTTTGGACAAAACTGTTTGTAATTTAATGCAAAAAAGAACTGTTTATTTATGTAAACAAACACTATGCAACAATTGACAACTCTGCAAAAAGACATTTCCAGCACTGAAATCAACCCGCGCTTTTAAATATACAAAAGTTATAACAAAAGTAGGTTTTACCTTTGAAAAATGTTTTGACTCATGATTAAATAAATATTTGATGAATAAATTACACAATTAATAATTATTTTAACAGGCGAAAATTCTTTTGACGCAAATGTCTGATTCGCTTAGAACATTTTCCAGCACTGTTCTGCAAAAAATTACTCAACACAATGTGGAAGGGAAATTCGGAGGGTAATTCGTAGGAAATGTAAAGGAATTTTAAGGGAAATTCGGTCAAATCTTGCGGATTGAAATTCGCAAAAAACAAGTGAAAACCGGAACAGGCCTGATAGTGATCCGATACGGCTGATTTAAACCTAGTCTTAGCCTTACAAAAGGTCAGGATTATATCGACACATCACGCCTCGTCCAAATTACTACAACTTCTGCAAGGGTATAATGATATAATGATTCTCTGGCGCACCCAACAAATTGTCAACATTTGGCGGTGATCCAAGATCGTCCTCCTCATTCTCAGCAGCGTTTGAAGTACTCTGATGTGTTGCGCGATCCTCACACCTGGGGCTTCTTTTGATCCTTTCCAGATTAATTAAGGGGGAAGAGGGTGGCACTGGAGGAGCCACAGGAGCCTCCTCATCGGTATTCCACCCGGAGTCAGAGACACGCGAGTTTGGGGGCTCGAACGAACATACTTCTTCGTCACGCAACGGAGTATTCTCGTTCTCGTCCTCCAAAGGCTCTGGCTCGTCCTTTACATTGTGCCCAGATTCGTTATTAGGATTATTTGATTCCATAACTTAAATTGGTTAATTAAAACGAGGACAACACACTGTCTTCAACTTAGAAAAAGCCCTAAAAAAGACCAAAAAATACCTAAATTCTAAGTCGAAGGAATGTAGGGATCACAATAACTGCAAGCACGGTTGCCATTTAAAAATATCAGATTGAGCCAAAAACAGACAAAAAATGAGCCAAATTGACTAAAAAAGAGCCAAAACTTTTTGTTCAGTTAATTTGATTGTTGCATTTGATTAAATAAAAAATATTTCGTTCACAAACACTTAACGCAATAACACATATTCACAATTTCATCCTAATTTAGTGATTATGTTATTAAATAAAAATACATATTTATTTTTCAACCTAAAACTATACAAAATAACTTATTCTGAACTGAGGAAAAACAAGAGCCAGTTTTGGCGCAAAAACGCCAATTGTGGCAACCGTGACTGCAAGCCGATTTGTTAGTATTTAACAAAAATACCCGATGCAAAACATCGATAGCGAAACTCTAAACAGTTCGATGTTTCGCTGGGCCTGTCAGCTAAAGCCTAGTACCGACGTGAGATAAATTTTTAGCGGCGGAAAATGCTCAATATTTTGCTGTCGACGAGCGTAAAGACAGTGTTGTCAACGCAACTCGAAAAAATAACAAAAAGTTGAGTGGTAACTCTATGCGTCAGCAGCGGTTTATTTTAAATATGAGCATGCAGAACTGATTTGCAAAAAAGAGGAGAGAATAGGCAATGAAAAATGTATATTAATATTAATAGAGAAGAAATATGCGATGACACGCAAGCACAGCGGGTTTTGGGTGCACCCATCGCCTTAGAACTTTTTACGTGGATTCTCCCTCTAAATTAATGAAAAAATACAAATATTGGCCTCTTTTCCACCTCGTTAATCCGCAGAATTTTGTCTGCTGTTTCGAAAAGAACCAATTTGCTGTTTTTTGTTAATTTCCCGTCCATTTCTTTTGAGTTATTGTGAGAGAGTGAGATAGATAGATACCGAAACTCTAAACAAATCGATGTTTCGCTGGGCTTGACAGCTGTTTCAAACAGTGCTGGAAAACGCCCGTTCCTTATCAGGCAACTCCGTTTTTAGTTTCAAGCCTAGTACCGACGTCAGAAAAAAGGCCTAGCGTAAGGTCAAACTCATACCTGTTAAATCTCGATTAGAATTACTAATCAATTAGATTATTTATTAGAAATAATCGTAATGATTATATAATTCACTGTTGAAAAATTTGTGATAATCTAATGATTACGATTAGAAAAAATCAAAAAAAAATCTAGAATTATTACGATTATTCAAAAAAATCAGAAAAAATCAAAAAAAATCAAAAATAATCGTTTTGGGGTATTTCGGATTATTTTTGATTTTTTCTGATTTTTTCTGATTTTTTGATTTTTTACGATTATTTAGTAAAAAAGCCAAATTATTTTCACAATCAAAGTAGCCAAAGCTTTTGATTATAGTTGCTTTGTGCTGTCTAAAGCAGTTAAATTCAGAAGAAAGAAGGAGGCAGCTACAACAATTCCGTAGCTCACTAGTTAGAGTTGCTGACCTGTCAGTTCCAGTTTGAAAAAAAACTGGGTTCGATTCCCCCCGTCATAAGTTCTTCGGAATGAAACGCAAAAATATAGTATTCAATTTTTTTTTTTTAAATCAAAAGAGTCAAGAAAATAATTGCTTGCAGAATATTGGAGAGCTAAGCGGAGCGCTCAAGAGGTCCACATTTATTGCGTATACAATCGAAAACAAGATATCCTAGTAGTTGGATTGCCGACTATGAACATCTACAGTAAGTTTATGTTATTGATTATACAAGTACAAGTAATGCCCTTATTGCGGTTTTTCATGGAATATGTGGAAGACTCGATCGAGTTTGATCTGGAAATGCCTGCGTGAAGTACCAGTACCATCACCAGCCAACTCGAAACCAGAGTACCTGAAGCAATGCGCACCAAGCTAAGCTGCTTAAAATAGTTCAAAAAAAAATTACCTCCAACTCACTTCAAATAAATAAATAACTTAAACATATCTAAAATTGTTTAATTTAAAATATATTTTTAATAAGGTAAAGATTTGCAATTTGCTTTCATTAAAACCAATTTTTCGAAAGAAAAGTCTGACAATGATTGCCGTCTAGGGCTATTAATAATGCCGGCAAACGAAAACAGCCGTTCAACCGGCGCAGAAGACGTTAAAGGAGTATTGAACGCCATGGATGCTTCCTTTAAAATTCCGTATTTCAGCCAAACATCATCCGAAATGTTGTCATCTTGCAAATAACACGATAGCTGATGGCAAATTAATGATCGTTGACCTTTTTTTTGTTCCTCGGGTGAATAGCGATTATTTTCATCATCTGCAAAATAAGAAATCTTGAAAATCAGCAAATTATTACAATTACAAAAAATCTACTCACCATCAATTTCAAAATCAAAATGATCAGTAATGTGGACCTCTTGAGCGCTCCGCTTAGCTCTCCAATATTCTGCAAGCAATTATTTTCTTGACTCTTTTGATTTAAAAAAAAAAAAATTGAATACTATATTTTTGCGTTTCATTCCGAAGAACTTATGACGGGGGGAATCGAACCCAGTTTTTTTTCAAACTGGAACTGACAGGTCAGCAACTCTAACTAGTGAGCTACGGAATTGTTGTAGCTGCCTCCTTCTTTCTTCTGAATTTAACTGCTTTAGACAGCACAAAGCAACTATAATCAAAAGCTTTGGCTACTTTGATTGTGAAAATAATTTGGTTTTTTACTAAATAATCGTAAAAAATCAAAAAATCAGAAAAAATCAGAAAAAATCAAAAATAATCCGAAATACCCCAAAACGATTTTTTTTGATTTTTTTTGATTTTTTCCGATTATTTTGAATAATCGTAATAATTCTTGATTTTTTTTTGATTTTTTCTAATCGTAATCATTAGATAATTGGGCAAAACCCAAAATAATCGTAATTTAATCATTGGTTCGACTTTTAAACAAAAATAATTTAATTACTAATGATTATGATTACTAATCATTATTTAACAGGTATGGTCAAACTCCATGTTATGTACACGTTTGTATCGTTTGTGCCAGCCCGATTTTTGTGTATTTATGTTAGTATCGGCACGGCCGATATATTTATTGTTTTAATTTGTCATATCGATTGTTTCTGGCGGGTGAAAATTTCAAGGAGGTGGCGACTCTAGATTTTTATCTAGCTAGAGCTAAGAGCGCCCGTTTCACTCTGAAAGAGAGGAAACACCAGAGCGAGACGGAAAATATAAGCTGCAGCCCCTCATGCCCCTGACAATGCAGAAGAGTACACTGGCAGCAACGGTGTTTTAAAATTGGGAAAGAAGGAATAGAAAACTTTTGCATGAACCACGTTGCTGCCAGAAAAGAAAGGGAGTCGGAAATTTTAATCGGTGGAGAGCGGACGTGTGTTACTCCAAGGGTGTCGTAGTGGACATAACCTTGTCGAGTACAACTTAAATCAAATCACGTTTCGTCTTTAAAATAAATCCGCATCCCCACGATTCTCCAATCGAGCGTCAGCTGGCTGCAGACCGACAGCAGCAACAGCCTCCATTCAGCCGCAACAGAATCTCTGCCCAAACAAGTGCCGGCGAGCACAGCACGGGCCAGTGTCCCAATCAGTTCAGCAGCAAATACAGCGTCAAGAGGCTGTCTTGTCCAGCGAGGTGAACACCAGCATCAGCGTCAGCGTCGCCTAGTGCCGGCGAGCACATATCTCCACAGCCGCAGTTGTACATTGTTCGTTTCAAGTGAGTCCGCTCCATATTGCCCGCCACTTGTCAGTGGCTCGTCAAAGATTCCTGTGCAAGAAGTAGAAGCTCGACCCCCTACACCCGGCCAGGGAATAAATATTCGAAATTAGGAAGCATCAACGTTTATTGGCCGAAATAAAATGAACAACTCGACTTAAATACCTAATTATCAAATAACAATATATATATCCGACTAAAACCAAGAATAAATTATAAAAGTAAATTGTAAAAAAAAAAATTAAAAGTTAAACAATATAAAACTTAAAGTTAGAAATTACAACTATGTTATAAAAAAATTATAAACTTAAAATTTAGACAACATCAAATTTAAAATCATAAAGTAAAAGTATACAATATAGAATTAAAATCATAAAGTAAACTTAAAAACATATTAAAGTAAATCAAAAGAAATTAATGTTATTATACAGACAACAATTTAGGAACACTTAACAGTAGACACAAAAATACGATACATGCAAAAACAATACGCAAAGAATATATATATATATTAGGGTGTCCCTTATTTGGTCAAAGTCAATATTTTTAAACGCATACGGGCTAGTTCTGTTCATTAGGTCCTAAAGAACTCAGAAATAAATTTTTACCTCAATCGGAGTATGATAACCCGTGCCGACTTGGATCGGAAAATTTCAAAATTATATGGGACAAAAAAAAAAAAAAATTTTTTTTTTAATTTTTTATTTTTTTATTTTGTTCATTAGGTCCTAAAGAATTCAAATCCAAGTTTTCACCTTGATCGGAGTACGATAACCCATTCAAATTTGCATCGAAACATGAAAAAACAGTATTTTAACACTGATTATGCATTTTTCGATGATTTTTCATGTTTCAATGCAAATTTGAATGGGTTATCGTACTCCGATCAAGGTGAAAACTTGGATTTGAGTTCTTTAGGACCTAATGAACAAAATAAAAAAATAAAAAATTAAAAAAAAAATTTTTTTTTTTTTTTGTCCCATATAATTTTGAAATTTTCCGATCCAAGTCGGCACGGGTTATCATACTCCGATTGAGGTAAAAATTTATTTCTGAGTTCTTTAGGACCTAATGAACAGAACTAGCCCGTATGCGTTTAAAAATATTGACTTTGACCAAATAAGGGACACCCTAATATATATATATATATATATTAGGGTGTTATATATATATATATATATATATATTGGTCATACGGGCTAGTTCTGTTCATTAGGTCCTAAAGCACTCAGAAATAAATTTTTACCTCAATCGGAGTATGATAACCCGTGCCGACTTGGATCGGAAAATTTAAAGATAATATGGGACAAAAATATTTTTTTTTTTTTTTTTAAATTTTTTTTTTAAATTTTTTTTTTCTCTATTTTGTTTATTAGGTCCTAAAGAACTCAAAACCAAGTTTTCACCTTAATCGGAGTACGATAACCCATTCAAATTTGCATCAAAACATGAAAAATCATCGAAAAATGTATAATCAGTTTTAAAATACTGTTTTTTCATGTTTCGATGCAAATTTGAATGGGTTATCGTACTCCGATTAAGGTGAAAACTTGGTTTTGAGTTCTTTAGGACCTAATAAACAAAATAGAGAAAAAATTTTAAAAAAAAAAAAAAAATTTTTTGTCCCATATAATCTTTATATTTTCCGATCCAAGTCGGCACGGGTTATCATACTCCGATTGAGGTAAAAATTTATTTCTGAGTGCTTTAGGACCTAATGAACAGAACTAGCCCGTATGCGTTTTAAAATATTGACTTTGACCAAATAAGGGACACCCTAATATATATATATATATACGTACGTACGTACAATAAAAAATCACAAAAAAAACTACTCTACGAATATCTCGCCCCTTACCCACCCAAAAAGAGCTCTTTTAGGCAGGCAAGGTAGCGTTAAGATTATACATTATACACAAAAACATACATATCTATATATATGAACACACACTTACCCACAATATACATATACTTTATATTTATACATTTAACTTTTTTCCCACGGCGTCTCCGTACATGCCAGGCGCATTTGTGGCACCTATTCCAGCCATTGTTATATTTTAATCCAGTGTTCCTCAGCTGTTTGTCGTCGATTGCATTTGCCTTGTTGATTTTCGTTGCAATACCTGTAAAGAAATTAAATTAATGTTATAACATTGTTTGAATAAGATACCAAAACCACAAAATTATACTTACCTGAAAATGAAATAACTTCTTGTTTGTGAAGAGGGGAGGGAGAAGAATGGCCAACACTTGAAGAAGTCGGTCCATCGGTGACCAACATGTGGGAGATGGAGTCTAGGTGTCCATCTCAGGCAGGGCGGGTACGCCGGGATCCGGAACCGGGATCCTGTTTGGAGAAGAGGTGGATCAGTGTCTGTTATTGTATGTTTTGTTAGTTTTACTTACGATTTGTTGTTTATGCTGTTGATTTCTGTAGTTTGTTGCGGTAGTGTTGTAAAGTTCGTTGCATCACAGCTGTTGTGTGTATCGGTATGGTTATCGATTGCTACGGATCGCGGGCCAGGGATGGGACTCTCCCTGAGTACCGATGAGCCAGCCGGCGCGGCCCACTGAGAAGCAAGCAGTCCGTAACATCCATATAAAAAAAACGCTGGCATAAGGTGAATAAGAAGACGACATTTATCTCCGCTTGTCGGTCCGGACGTCAACTAAACTGAAACTAAAAACGGAGTTGCCAGATAAGGAACGGGCGTTTTCCAGCACTGTTTGCATTTAGCTGACAGGCCCAGCGAAACATCGATTTGTTTAGAGTTTCGCTATCTATCTATCTCACTCTCTCACAATAACTCAAACGAAATGGCCGGAAAATTATCAAAAAACAGCAAATTGACTCTTTTTGAAAAAGCAGACAAAATTATGCTGATTGACGAGGTGGAAAAGAGGCCAATATTTGTATTTTTTCATTAATTTAGAGGGAGAATCCACGTAAAAGTTACATTTTCATTGCCTATTATCTCCTCTTTTTATCAAAATCAGTTCTGCATGTTCATATTTAAAATAAACAGCTGTTGACGCATAGAGTTACCATTCAATTTTATGTTAGTTTTTCGTGTTGCATTGGCAACTCTGGCTTTACGCTCGTCGACAGCGAAATATTGAGCATTTTCCGCCGCTAAAAATTTATCTCACGTCGGTACTAGGCTTCAGTTTAGTTTACGTCCGGACCGACAAGCGGAGATAAATTTCGCTTCTTCTTTTTCACTTTACGCTAGCGTTTTTTTTATATGGAGTTTGACTTACGCTAGGCCTTTTATCTCACGTCGGTACTAGGCTTAAGCAATATGAGTGCACAACTGAGCAAGTGAGTGCTCACAGTTGCAATCTGACGAGTTGACACTTCTGGAAAAAAGACAAGCGAACATGTTCACCCAAATGACTATCGCTTCATTTCTAGAAACCAAGGCTGCCATACGTTTAAAAAAAATAGCTGTGGCGCCACCTTTTGCCTTTTTTGGCAAACATACTGGGACTCAATCTGAGCGATTCCAACAACTCTAATTTACACTAATTTCTTTTAATCAGGAAACATGAATTAATTAACACACTAATTGCTACAGTTTAATACAAAATCCAACCACCGTTCAACATACAATTCATTGCGCCATAAAATCATGGTAAGTAAAAGCGCAAACTGACAGAAAAGCAGGTCGTCAGAATTCGTGTGCCCGGAAAAATGGAATGTGCATAATAATTGGACCAAAAATAGAACTGACCCAAAAATGGTTTCATACTTGTGTGATAGGAATCACATGTTGTTTCAGCAATAATGAATGTGAGTGTGTGTTTGTTTTTGTTTTTGTTCTTGCAGGCTGTATTGGGAGCACAACTGGTTATCACACTGGTGATGGTCAGCGTCATACAGAAGCTGAGCCCCCATTATTCATTCGCCAAATGGATATTGTGCCGCACCGGTCTCTTTCGCTACCTGCATCCCACAGACGATGAGCTGCGCACAAAAGGCGGCGTTCCGAAAGAGCGGCCAGCGAAGAGCAAACATAAGCAGCAGAACGGCGTGGCCAATGGCACTGGATCTTCTCAGTTTCATATACCCCGCAGCATAGAAGTGGAGCTGGAGACGTCGCCAGTGCTGGAGCGGGATGTGGTGCATCTGCGTTACTTTACCGAATACCAATGGCTGGTTGACTTTAGCGTCTATGCTGGCATCGTTTATTTGTGCTCGGAAGTATTTCACTATTTCTACCCGTTGAAGCAGGAAATCAATTTGAGCATGGTGTGGTGTCTGCTGGTCATATTCTTTGCCCTGAAGCTGTTGTCTTCCCTCACCGTGTTGTACTTCCAAAGTGAAGAGTCAATTGGAGAGCGCTCCATGGTGATAGTGGCGTGTCTCGTCTACTTGCTAATTGCCATGATAGTGCTCATCATTGATGAGCGCATACTGGAGACCGGCCTGGAGGATGCCTATACTAGCTTCAATGCCAGCGCCTCCAAGTTCCTCACCGACCAGGGTCTGCCGTCATCGTGAGTTTGAACGAACTATCTTAATTGTCAAGTTGTTAAATACTTATATGTACATATTTGCAGTGGTCCGGCCTCCAAAATTGTTGTCAAGTTCTTTTTGGCTTTGAGCTGCGGTGTGCTCGGCTCCCTGTTCACCTTTCCTGGTCTGCGAATGGCGAAAATGCATTGGGACTCTCTTAAATACTGCCGTGGCAATCGCATGCTGCAAATTCTATTAAATCTGAGCTTTGTGCTACCCTTCATTCTGGTCATACTGTGGATTAGGCCAATAAGTCGAGACTATTTGACGGTGCGCGTCTTTGAGGGCATGCAACAACCTCTGTAAGTATCCAATTGACACCACAACCTATTGATGGACACTGTATTTTGACTACTCCCCCAACAGGTTGAAGCCTCACGTCTTTGAAACACTGCGTCTGCTGCTGGTGATCTTTGTGGTAATTATGCGATTTGCATTGATGCCCATCTATCTGCAGTCCTATCTAAATTTGGCCTATGACAAGATACTCGATCTGCGCAAAGAGGCTGGACGCATTACCAACGTCGAGTTCCAAAAGAAGGCATGACATACAGCACTCAAATACCTCAGGATTCATCATAATCAAATTTTGTCATTCTCTTGCAGATATCCTCGATTTTTTACTATCTTTGTGTTGTGACCCTGCAGTTTGCTGCACCACTAATTTTATGCCTCTATCTGACACTCATGTACAAAAGCCTCGGCGGCTTTAGTTGGGCAGGCATCTTCAAGGAGAGCGTTGTTCTACAGCATGAATGCGCTGCCGACTCGGATATGACTGTGATGCCTACTGCCGATCTTGACCCGAATCCTGAGCAGGAATTCAATATACTGGAGTCTGCACAGTCCTTGCAGGCCTCCTTTGCTAGTCTTAAAAATGTAAGTGCTCAAGTCTAATTTAATAAGTGTAATTTACTTTTAATTTTGATCTTTCTAGGTGTTCTCTACGGAAGTGTATAAGGGATTTTTGGGCTTTGCTACCTGGTGGAGCTATTTTACCCTCTTTGCGACTTCCTCGCTTGGCATCGTGTACCAGTCGTACTTCAATAAGACATAAATGAAGCCATAAGACGCACCCGCATTAACCAAATTCGCTAAAGTTCTTTACACTAGGCACCATTAATGTAGAATTCATGTTTCTCCTAAACTCGTTGATATTGTTTATAATAGTCAAGCCATAGCTCTTGTGAACTAATTGGTTTTTCTCATGTATTGTAAATAATACTTATTTATATCTGAACTATTGTTTACAAAGTTTGTAGTAAACTTTTTAAATCACATAGAAATTCTTGAAATTGTTTATTTCTGGTTATTACAGCTGTGTTTTGAATCAAAATAGACACTTTTCCGATTAACACCATTTATTAAACCTTAAAGGTGGCTTTTAAACAATTAACAAATCAAGGATACAAATTTGGAACCAAGTTGATGCGATATTTTTAAGCAATATTTCAATTATATAGTAGTTATATATGTGTGTATAGATATGGGTTAATATAACCATTTGTTGTACAAATGCTTTTAACTCTAGATTTTAGCAATGCCAATGACACCGCATCCAATGCGAGCGCCAGCATTGCCAGTTGTCTTGCTCAGCTCATGTCCACCCTTGCCGAGATCATCGGGATCGGCGTGCACAACAACGGTGCGTCCAATGATGCTGTTCTCGCCGAAGAGCGTAATCTGCTTGTCGCTGATATTAACCGGAGTCGGTCCATCACCGGAGGCGGTTATGTTACCCAGATCACCCACATGGCGATCACCGTCGGTGGGTGCACCATGTTCCTTCTTGTGGGGATTGAAATGTGGTCCAGACGACATGCAGCCATTTGTGTTGTCGCCAAACTCATGCACATGGAAGCCGTGTAGACCTGGCGCAAGTCCATTCACTTCACCGGTGACTTTTACGGGGCTACCTTCGGCCTATTAAAGTAGACCCAAAAAAGAAACGAGAAGTTTAAAACAAAACCGAAACATTGATAACGCCGCCATCAAGGTGATAAGCTGAATAAAATATGTGTAAGCATGACAATTTGATAGGGTGGACCACAATAGTTACAAGCTTAAATATATACTTAAAATTTTTCGTGTGAAGCTCACACCTACATATGTACATTAGGGTGTCCCTTATTTGGTCAAAGTCAATATTTTTAAACGCATACGGGCTAGTTCTGTTCATTAGGTCCTAAAGCACTCAGAAATAAATTTTTACCTCAATCGGAGTATGATAACCCGTGCCGACTTGGATCGGAAAATTTCAAAATTATATGGGACATAAAAAAAAAAAATTTTTTTTTTAATTTTTTATTTTTTTATATTGTTTATTAGGTCCTAAAGAACTCAAAACCAAGTTTTCACCTTGATCGGAGTACGATAACCCATTCAAATTTGCATCGAAACATGAAAAAACAGTATTTTAACACTGATTATACATTTTTCGATGGTTTTTCATGTTTCGATGCAAATTTGAATGGGTTATCGTACTCCGATCAAGGTGAAAACTTGGTTTTGAGTTCTTTAGGACCTAATAAACAATATAAAAAAATAAAAAATTAAAAAAAAAATTTTTTTTTTTTTATGTCCTATATAATTTTGAAATTTTCCGATCCAAGTCGGCACGGGTTATCATACTCCGATTGAGGTTAAAATTTATTTCTGAGTGCTTTAGGACCTAATGAACAGAACTAGCCCGTATGCGTTTAAAAATATTGACTTTGACCAAATAAGGGACACCCTAATGTACATACATACACACAACATATGCAATTAGAATATCAACGAAAGTTGAGAAAGAGATTAGGCTTTAAATAACATTTGTGTCGTCAAATTCTTATGTATGTATGTACCAGCAAGTGTGTATTGTTGTTGTGATTATATAATTCTGCGCTTGTTAAATGACACAGCACAAAATACAAAACACCCAATTGAAATTCAAGTAGCACTGCGACGCAACAACAATGCATACATACTTATGCATATATACAGACATACATATGCATGCATTAGTGTGTATAAGTGCGGTGTGGTGCGGTTAGGCCGGCTCTTTGACCTTAGTATTTTGTCGTCTGCCATATTTTTTTCTGGGTTGAGTGCAAAAAAGTCATTTACCTCCTGTTCGAAGAAAACTGTGCCTTTGG
>JBAMBL010001103.1:0-107326 GCA_037043405.1 Drosophila subquinaria | reverse complement strand
CAAATGTGCATACTTAGACTTTTGGGACCTCACCTGGTTCGTGAGATAAACAGGTGTAAGTGGGAGGGGAAAAATTTAAATTATTATAGCTAATGGGGCCGTTGGAGCCTTTTTGAATTTTCGTTGAATTTTTTACAATTCTTATCAAAATGACACCTCGATCATCGAAATCGGACAACTGGTTCAAAAAATAATAAACTTTAAAATTTTTAGGGGCCTTCCGAAAATGAGATGAAAAGTCAGTTTGTCTGTTTGTTTGTTAGTTTGTTTGGATCAAATCGATGATTTAGCTTAAATGTTTGAATAAGGACTTGTTCCTGTTAAAAAATCTAGAAACGTTTGTTCTACGACTTTTTCGAAAAATCGCTAGTTTAGCGGGAAATCACTAAAAACCGCTAAAATTGATTTATATATCGTTGAAAAGGTATTTTGAAGGGCTGTTATGCATACCTTTTAACTTTTTTTCTAAAGTACATAGGTAAATTGCTACAGGTGACATAAGGTATTTTCCCCCACATTTTGGCGGTTTTTGAGAAAACGCCGCTAACGTTTTTTTTTATATTTTAGTATGTTTTAGTTTGTAAAATTTCGCGTTTTTTGATATATGACACAAAAAATTTTACCGATAGGTTTGGAAGATATAACCTATTAACTGAATATATACGTTTTACTTTGAATTGGAATAGGGCAGCAGCAACAAAGAGTCGTAGCAGCCAGTTTGTTTGTTTGGATCAAATCGTTGATTAAGCTTAAATGTTTGAATTTGGACTTGTTCCTGTTCAAAAATCTATAAACTTTTGTTCTACGACTTTTTCGAAAAATCGCTAGTTTAGCGGAAAATCGCTCAAAACCGCTAAAATTTAAACTCCCATAGCATCCAAACGATAGAAGCTACAGATGCGATCTATAAATCGTTGCAAAGGTATTTCGGAGGGCTCTTGGGCACTGCTTGCAGCGTAATGCGGAAATCACCTGTTAGCTGAATATATACATTTTACTAAAAATGGGAATAAGACAGCAGAAGCAAAGTATCATAGCACCCAGAGTTGAAGAGTGCTGATAGCTTTTGCTCTGGGCATGTGTATTTGTGAAGGGGACCAGTGTTGCCAGACAATTTGTTTTAGCTTGTAAAAACAATAAACAAAGTTGTCGAAAAATATTGCAATTTCAAAATTTCAAAAATGTCTTATTCAAAAATTTCTGATATCCCATAAAAAAAACCTCTTTACGAGGTAAAAGTCTAGTGACGAAAACATTTTCATGCCCCAAAATTTCTGATATCCAATTTTGTGACGAATAATATTAAGTTTTACATATAAATTATTTTAAACAAAATTTTGGCATTCGTCACTGCGCAAAACAGTGAGTTTTATTTGAGAATTGAGACATTTTAGCACAATGTGCCGAGTGCCAAAATTTTGTTTAAAATAATTTATATGTAAAACTTAATATTATTCGTCACAAAATTGGATATCAGAAATTTTGGGGCATGAAAATGTTTTCGTCACTAGACTTTTACCTCGTAAAGAGGTTTTTTTTATGTTATGTAACTCCAACATAACAGATTTTGTTGTGTTTGCAGCATAAGAAAATAAAAGCAGCATTAAAGGCTTCTGAGTGCTTAAAATATTGTTGCACATGTCAAGCTGTGTTTATTAGCAACAGTTGAAAAATATTTTCATACTAAAAAACGGATTAATTTTTTAGTAATTGTGAGTTAACGGACAAGTGTTAGAGGGGTAATATTTATATAGGAAATGTTAGTTTTAATTTATTTGAAATATTTAAGTAAAAAAAATACATTTTAATTATAATAAAGTCGTTTTTAAGAACGAATTTTACACCTAAATATTATACATAACAATTTATCATAATTATTATAACAATTCTTAAGCATTTTCTTTACCACTGTACATTATTGTTATCATCATTTTACCATTCTTATGCTTTTCTGTCTTATCTCAATGTGAAGCATGTGTTTTCATTGCAGGCGCCCACACAGCCTGGCCAGGGACCGCCTGGCGGACCAGGTGGACCGGGTGGACAGCCGGAACGCTCCGGTCAGGAGAATCTGCATGCGCTGCAGCGGGCCATTGACTCGATGGAGGAGAAGGGACTGCAGGAGGATCCGCGCTATTCGCAGCTGCTGGCCATGCGCGCCACATCGAAGCACCAGCATCTGAATGGGAATCAGGTGAATCTGTTGCGCACACAGATCACAGCCTATCGAATGCTGGCGCGCAACAAGCCCATCTCCATGCAGATGCAGCAGGCGCTGCAGGCGTTGCAGGTGGCACAGCAGCAGCAGCAACAACAACAACAGCAGCAGCCGCCACCGCCCATTGGACCACCGGGCATACCTGGAGGACCGCCACCTGGGGCACAACATGCTGGACAGCCGCCAATGCAGCCACAACAGCCGCCGGCAACGGGAACACCACCACAGTGCTCCACGCCGCCGGCGAGTCCATATGGTCAGCCGGTGCCGGGCCAGAAACTGCAGCCGGCGCCGCCACCGCATATGCAGGGGCAACCGTTGCAGCCACAGCCGCCGCTCCTAGGTGGAGCACCGCCGGGAATGCCACCGCAACAACAACAGCAGCAACAACAACAGCAGCAACAACAGCAACAACAACAACAGCAGGTACAGCAACAACAACAAGCACTGCAGCCACCGCCCGAGCAACTGCAGCATCAGCTGCCCAATGGTGGCAAACCTCTGGCCATGGGTCCAGTTGGTGGTCCTCCATTGATTCCACCCACCCCAATGCAGCCGCAAGGCGTGCGTCCAACGGCTCCCGGACTGCCCGGCAGTCAGGTGGCGCCACCAGGACCACCGCGACCAGGAGCACCGCCTGGCCAACAGCAGCCGATGGCAAAGCCCAATCGGGTGACCACCGTGGCCAAACCGGTGGGTCTCGATCCCATCACACTGCTGCAGGAGCGGGAGAATCGCATCGCCGCACGCATCTCGTTGCGCATGCAGGAATTGCAGCGACTGCCGGCCACCATGTCCGAGGATCTGCGTCTGCAGGCGGCCATCGAGTTGCGTGCGCTGCGCGTCTTGAATTTCCAGCGGCAGCTGCGCATGGAGATTGTGCAGTGCACACGGCGGGACACAACGCTGGAGACGGCCATCAACATGAAGCTGTACAAGCGCACGAAGCGTCAGGGATTGCGCGAGGCACGGGCCACCGAGAAGCTGGAGAAGCAACAGAAACTGGAGGCGGAACGCAAGCGAAGGCAGAAGCATCTGGAGTTCCTCGCTGCAGTGCTGCAGCATGGCAAGGATCTGCGCGAATATCATCGCAACAACAAGGTAAGTGCCAGATTAATATACTGATAAAAAAAGAATCCATAATCAAGATATTGGTCTCAGAACTAAGAACTTTGGTCTAAAAAATGCGTCGAGAACATGAAAATCTTGAAGTAAGAAAACACATCTTGATTCTAAGAACATTTCCAAGAACCAAGTTCTTATTTTTAAGATCATAAATTCTTACATTTTCAAGACCACAAATGTTAGTAAAGGAATAAAACTTATTATTTTTTTAAGATTACATGTTCCAAAAAGTTTTAAATACTCAAGACAAAAAATCTCAAATAAAGATTAAGCTTCTTAACATTTTAAGAAGAATGACATAAGTTTTAGTTAACTTGAGGTCTAGTAATGTCGATACGACATATGAATATTCTTGATTTTAGAAAGTGATCTTTTTTTCAGTGTAGACTGCTTACGATTAGTTATTCAATTCCCTAATGCATTTTTCACTGGTTCTTCAGGCACAGCTGGCGCGCATGAACAAGGCCGTGATGAATTATCATGCGAATGCGGAGCGTGAGCAGAAGAAGGAACAGGAGCGCATTGAGAAGGAGCGTATGCGTCGTCTGATGGCCGAGGATGAGGAAGGCTATCGCAAGCTCATCGATCAGAAGAAGGACAAACGTTTGGCATTCCTGCTCTCGCAGACGGACGAGTACATCAGCAATCTCACCCAGATGGTCAAGCAGCACAAGGACGATCAGATGAAGAAGAAGGAGGAGGAGGGCAAACGTCTGCAGCAGTACAAGAAGGAGCTGCTGATGAGCGGAGAATATGTGAATGTGGATGAGGGCAACATTGCAGCGGATATGCGTGTCATTGTTGTGGAGCAGTGTAGTGGCAAGAAGCTAACTGGAGATGATGCACCCATGCTGAAGCATTTACATCGCTGGCTGAACATGCATCCCGGCTGGGATTGGATCGACGACGATGACGATGACAGCGAAGAGAAGGCAAAGCTCGAGGAGCTGGCACAAGCGGATCGTAATGCCGCCGCCGCAGCCGCCGAGGGATCCGAGGACACCACGGACAAGGCAGCACAGCCAGGCGGCGATGGCGAAGCCGGCGATTTGATAACCCAAGTCAAGGTGGAGGACGACGAGTATCGTACGGAGGAGCAGACGTATTACAGCATTGCCCACACCGTGCACGAGAAGGTGTACGAGCAGTCCAGCATTATGGTCAATGGCCAGCTGAAGGAGTATCAGCTGAAGGGTCTCGAGTGGCTCGTCTCGCTCTACAACAACAATCTGAACGGCATTCTGGCCGATGAGATGGGTCTGGGCAAGACGATCCAGACCATTTCGTTGGTCACCTATCTGATGGATCGCAAGAAGGTCATGGGCCCGTTTCTGATTATTGTGCCGCTCTCGACACTGCCCAATTGGGTGCTGGAGTTCGAGAAGTGGGCGCCCTCCGTTAGCGTCGTCAGCTACAAGGGCAGTCCACAGGGTCGTCGCCTCCTGCAGAATCAAATGCGCGCCACGAAGTTCAATGTGCTGCTGACCACCTACGAGTATGTCATCAAGGATAAGGCGGTGCTGGCTAAGATCGCCTGGAAGTACATGATCATCGATGAGGGACATCGCATGAAGAATCATCACTGCAAATTGACGCAGGTGCTCAACACACACTACATCGCACCATATCGATTGCTGCTCACGGGCACTCCGCTCCAGAACAAACTGCCCGAGCTCTGGGCGCTACTCAACTTCTTGCTGCCCTCGATTTTCAAGTCGTGCTCCACATTCGAGCAGTGGTTCAACGCCCCCTTCGCCACCACCGGCGAGAAGGTCGAGCTGAATGAGGAGGAAACCATTTTGATCATTCGACGTCTGCACAAGGTGTTGCGTCCCTTCCTCCTTCGTCGCCTCAAAAAGGAGGTGGAGCACCAGCTGCCCGACAAGGTCGAGTACATCATCAAGTGCGACATGTCGGCCCTGCAGCGGGTGCTCTACAAGCACATGCAGAGCAAGGGCGTCCTGCTCACCGATGGCTCCGAGAAGGGCAAACACGGCAAGGGCGGCGCCAAGGCGCTGATGAACACTATTGTCCAGCTGCGCAAGCTGTGCAATCATCCATTCATGTTCCAGGCCATCGAGGAGAAGTACTGCGATCACACTGGCGGACATGGCGTCGTTTCTGGTAAGGACTTAGGTCGATTTAGTTTGACTCATTTTTGTAAATAATCGTAGTGATCACTGTTGAAAAATTTGTGATTATTCAGTGATTACGAATACAACAAAAAATCAGAAATAATCAAGAATTATTACAATTATTCAAGAATAGAATTTTTGATTATTTTCTTTGTTATTTCTGATTATTTTAATTTTTTTTAGATTATTTTTGACTATTTATTAAAAATCAAATTATTTTGAGCAAATCAATTTATTACAAAAAAGTTTCTTCTTTATTTTAAATTATACATAAGTTTCCTATACATATTTAAAAACTATTTTTTGAATTTGCTTTTATTAAAACTGATTCTGATTTGTTATTTTCTTGCAAACAACTGAAGAGCTGATGGCAAATTAGTTTGTTTTTCACTAAATAGTTAAAAATAATCTAAGAAAAACTTAAAATGATCAGAATTAATAAAAAAAAATGATCAAAAATAATCCGAATACTTAAAAAGATTATTTTTGATTATTTCTGACTATTTTTGAATAATTTGTAATCATTCTTGATTATTTCTGATTTTTTGTAATCGTAATCATTAAAGAATTGGGCTAAACCGAAAATAATCAAAAATTAAATCATTAGTTCGACTCTTAAACAAAAAGAATCGAATTACTACTGACTATGATCAATAACACAGGCCAACACTCGATTTACTTTTTTGAATTTATCAACTGATTTTAGTTAATTTAGATCCGCTGAATTCAAATCTGTAATCAGTTTGTCTCTATCAGCTCTAGTTTTCATGATATAGCTTTAATATACCCTACTTATGACCTCCAATTATGACCTTCTGTTAGTTTTATCAAAAAATTTTTTTTTCATCAAAATTTCTTCTAAGTTCAATTATATTAATTAACCTTTCTTTTGCAGGTCCAGATCTATATCGTGTGTCGGGTAAATTTGAGCTCTTGGATCGCATCTTGCCCAAGCTGAAGGCCACCAATCATCGTGTGCTGCTCTTCTGTCAGATGACGCAGTGCATGACCATCATTGAGGATTATCTTGGCTGGCGCCAGTTTGGTTATTTGCGTCTCGATGGCACCACCAAGGCTGAGGATCGTGGCGAACTCTTGCGCAAATTCAATGCCAAGGGCTCCGATTATTTTGTCTTCTTGCTGTCGACACGTGCCGGCGGCTTGGGTCTTAACTTGCAGACAGCCGATACGGTGGTCATATTCGATTCGGATTGGAATCCACATCAGGATCTGCAGGCGCAGGATCGTGCCCATCGTATTGGGCAGCGCAATGAGGTGCGTGTGCTGCGTCTGATGACGGTCAACTCGGTGGAGGAGCGAATTCTCGCCGCGGCACGCTACAAGCTCAACATGGACGAGAAGGTCATTCAGGCGGGCATGTTCGATCAGAAGTCGACGGGCAGCGAGCGTCAGCAGTTCCTGCAAACGATATTGCATCAGGATGACAACGAGGAGGAGGAAGAGAACGAGGTGCCCGATGACGAGATGATAAATATGATGATAGCGCGCAGCGAAGAGGAGATTGAGATCTTTAAGAAAATGGATGTTGACCGCAAGAAGGAGGATGAGGAAATTCATCCGGGCAGAGATCGCTTAATCGATGAGTCTGAGCTGCCCGACTGGCTGACCAAGGATGATGACGAGGTGGAGCGTTTTCATTACACATACGATGAGGATACCATATTGGGTAAGTGAATAAACCAGGGACCGTAACTATTATAATTTTTAACTAACTAACGTAACTATTTAAATTTTAAAATATAAATTATTAAAGAAAAGTTATTTGTTGATTTTTATCAAAATAATTAAAAGAAAACTCTTGTTTTTCGTTCTAAATAAAAAAAATATAAAAAAATAATAAAATTTTAATTTTTATTTAAAAATTATAATTTAACCCTTATTTTCAATTTATTTTATTTTAGCAATTGAAAATAAAAGTTATTTTTATTATAAAAATTTAAAAATAACATTTATTCTATAATTTTTAAATATAAATTGAAAATAAAAGTTTATCCAGTTTCTCATAACTCTTATTTGCGGTCCCTGGAATCAATTGCAGCATATAAAGGAAACTTGACTTACTTAATTATTTTATTTATTCAGGACGCGGGTCACGTCAGCGCAAGGAGGTGGATTACACGGACAGTCTCACGGAGAAGGAATGGCTGAAGGCCATCGATGATGGCGCCGAGTTTGATGAAGAGGAGGAGGAGGATAACGACCCGAAGCGCAAACGTCGCAAGCGCAAGAATCGCAAGGATGAATCCGATGATGATTCACTCATATTGAAGCGACGACGTCGCCAGAATCTGGACAAGCGTTCCAAGAAGCAAATGCACAAGATCATGAGCGCTGTCATTAAGCACACCCAAGATGGACGCACGCTCTCCGAGCCGTTTATGAAGCTGCCCTCACGCCAGCGGCTGCCCGATTACTATGATGTGATCAAGCGACCAGTGGACATTAAGAAGATCCTGCAGCGCATTGAAGACTGCAAGTATGCGGACCTCAATGAGCTGGAAAAGGACTTTACGCAACTCTGTCAGAATGCGCAGATCTACAATGAGGAGGCATCGTTAATCTATTTGGATTCCATAGCATTGCAAAAGGTATTTGTTGGCGCAAGGCAACGGATAACTGCGGCAGCGGATGCAGCGGCTGTCGCGGCTGGCGACAACACGGGTGACGCGCATGGCAATGGCGGCGGCGGTGGTTCAGATAACTCGGATAACGATGAAGTTGACGGCGATGATGGTTCGGATGATGAGGAAATTGCGACCACATCGGCGGCGGCAGTTAAAATGAAGCTAAAGCTTAACAAATCATTGGCCAGTGCACCGGCCACGCCCACGCAATCCTCGACAGCAGCATCGGTGGCCAGCAGCAGCGGGGCAGCGACCACATCCAAGAAGCAGACGCGTCGCAAACGATCCCAAAAGAAATACACCATATCGGATGATGATGACGATGACATGGACTAGCTGCCATTGGGCATCATCTTCAAGCGTCGAGCGTCGCATGCAACTAACATTTAGTTACTTACACTTACTTACAATTAACTTACAGTTTTATTTTTAAGTTTCGTTTCGTTTCTCTTTAATCCCCCTCCAGCTGAATTGCAATAATTAAACTTTCAACAGTTTTTATTTTCCCCCGAACATACACTATATAAAAAGCAAAACTCAATGATATATACATATATATTTAAAGCAAATAATTTTTAAATAAATATATACATACTTGCAGTCGGTCACAACTAAACCAGACTGTCTTTATGCAAAAAGCTAATATGTGTGGAATTTATAAATATATACATATATATGGAAACAAAGTATTATTCATCATTGCAAAACAAAAACATTAGACGCACAAAACGATACATGTATCACATGTATACATGCTAGTGACGAAAGCAAATGGGGCCGTTGGAGCCTTTTGATATTTTTTTCTTTAATTTGTTACTATTCTAATCACTAGTTCAAAAGATAAATAATTTTTAAACTTTTTTTGAAAAGTAGATAAACTGTCAGTCTGTCTGTTTGTTCGTATCAAAGCGTGAAAAGGGTAAATGAGGACTTATTCCCGATCAAAAATCTAGAAACTTTTGTTCTACGACTTTTTCGAAAAATCGCAATTTTTGCGTGAAATCGCTAAAAACCCGCTAAAATGTCAACAATTTTATTTTAAAATAATTTATATGAAAAACTTAATATTATTCGTCACAAAATTGGATATCAGAAATTTTGGGACATGAAAATGTTTTCGTCACTAGACTTTTAACTCGTGAAGTGTTTTTTTTTATAAGATTTAAAGTACATTGATTTTTGTTTAATAAATGCCAAGATGGGAATCGAACCAAAATGAAGCTACAACAAATAATGAAAATATTCATCACAGAACTCGTGTATGGAGGCAGCATACTCCTCATCGCCGCTGTCATTGCGTCTCAGCGGTATTTTATGGGCATTCGCATATAGATCCTCCTCCCCGTCGATGTTGACATCATCGCATTCTGTAAAATATAGAAATATGTTCAATTAACTGTCAATTGTCTAGGTTGAGTGGAAAGGAAAAAAATATCGCAGCTTGATTTTGATTTGTGTCGCAAGAAACAAACTTCTAGAAGTTTACGAAGGCCTAATCGCACAAAAATTGCATGTAAACTTTTTTATTATTAGTCATAATGTGTATGTGATTTATTTTCTTTAGATAAATTGTATAATCTCTTAGCACCGCCTTATCTTTACATGTTCATTTAACAGATAAGATATATGTAGTTTACTATATTTACTTCTTAAATATTTGCTGTAAATACAGATGGAATCATAAAACAGCTGTCACCACGGACAATGATATTCAGTGGTCTGCTCTTAACCCTGATTAAAAGAGTTATATATTCGTAGAAAGTAAAAAGAAAATAATTACATTATTTTATTATTATTAACCAACTGATACAATTGCAATCAAGTGGAAGAAGAAAAGCTACGTACTAATTGATTAATAACATTGGACAATATTCTGTTTTCTGATATCGTTCGTAGATTTCCCATAAACTCACCTCTATACTTTTGCTTTCTGCCCAAGCGCAGTTTGGAACTTGACAGCACTGCCTCGTCGCCCAGATCTAGTTCGTGATCTGTAGAGGATCGGGAATAACGCACGGGAGGGGCTAGAAACCAATACGACTTCATGATGCTCTTCAGGCCGGGCATTTGTCGCAGCTCTTCAAGCTTCTCTGGATGCTTGGCAAGCGATTGAAATGCTCTCAACTGTAACGTGGCCGGCTGTGATGTGGAGTTAATCAACCGTATGACTGACTTGGCAGCTGTGGAGCAGACCATGGGATAGATTTTGACATGCGGATCTGTTGGAATATTCGTGTAGGCAACACCCAATGAACGGCGATTCAAATAGAACTCCAGATGGCCACGTGTCCGATCCAGGAAGATGCCCACCAGGCAGCCCTGTGAGAACTTTTGGCCATAGGGCAACTGATCACCGCAATGCTGGATTTTGCCATTGTATGAATAGCCCCAGGATTGGGCATTCGTGCCCAATGCGGAGACAAAATGAAATTTGAATTGTTCCAGATTAACGCCATCGGTGCCTATGCCAAACATCTGTAATACAAAGATAGATGGTTAAACAAATTAAAAATACAGTTTTTACATTGACCTTTTGTAATTGAATGGGATTAGTGTAAGAAATGATTTGGCTTATCAGTTAAACTCAAGCAATAATTAACCATACACTGATTTCCTCAATTTCAAAACTGACAAGACAGGCTGACGCTATTTGGTCTTATCAATGAAATGTTGCTTATCTTGTGACTATTTTAATCCCTGCAGATAGATGCACTCAACTTAACTCAACTCACTCACCACATCTGTGCCCGCTAGCGCTGTAATGACACGCATCTCCCAGAAATGAACTTTGTCGTGCTGCAGCGGCTGCTCGCCGCGTGCAATCGCCGTGCCCTGGCTGTATGTGGGATGGAATATGATGTTTCTGCCAACGATGTGGGCATCGGACTCGTCATCCGTATGCCATTGCCATTGCAAGCCGTTGCCACTGTCCTCGCCACAGCGGCACGTCACCATATCGGGTATGTTGCCCTTGTGATTCGCCACATCGATAGAGCTGGGAAAGCGGCAATCGCAGAAGCCGGGACATCGTAGATCCTGATTTGTACTTGACATCGGTAGCATCATTATGATATGTTTTCGCTTATTGTTATTGTATTATTGATTGGCCCAGTTTCGTTACATACGCTAACGAGGTCGCTGAGCAACTGATTTGCTTATCGATTTGTTGCCTCAATTTATTACAATTTACAAGAGAGCGCCGATTGTTTACTTTGTTTACAGCGAACACGGTGTGACTAAAGCAAAAGAGGCGGGAAAATTAGTGCTTTATTCAGTCTCAGTATTATTACTAACGACCATGATGAAATTATATAAAGGTGATGTATTCGTTCCCTCTCTTGGGGCGAGAGAAAGCTTGTTTTCTTTGGTTTTCTATACTCTTCACACATTTTCGTTTTGTGCGCTGTGAAATGATATAAAGACAAAATAAAAAGCAATGGCTTGTTTTTTCTATTGTTCCTGCTGCATTTATCCACATTTGTCTCTTCTTTATGTCGCTGGGAACACAATTCAAACGAATCGAGTTTGAGCGACATATTTTACACACACCAGGCATTTTTCTGAAAATTTAATACAACCGCTTACTACGACAAGCGAATACATCACCTTGATATAATTTCATCATGCTAGCGACTTTTTAAGCAAATTAAACTAAAAATCCCAATTCTAGTAAATAACACTTTCTTTTCTTTCGAGTATATATTCAAATATATATGTATATGTATGTACTGTATTTTATGCATGTATGGAAAATGAATCTGTAGCTGTAATTGTATCTGTATCTGCATCTAGTATAAGCTGTATATGTCTAAACATATTGCACTATTCCTCAATGGCTGGCTGCTGCTGTTGTTGATCTTGGATTGGAGAGGATGCGTGGCGTGACATGACGGAGTTAGTCTAGCACTTGTGGATCCGCTCATGGTTTTGTAACGTACTCTTCTGCCGAAATTGCTTTGGGCAATAGGAACAGTTGTAGGGCTTCTCTCCGGTATGGATCTTCATGTGATTGTTGAGCGTGGCCACTTGCCGGAAACTGACATCACAGATCTTGCATTTGTATGGCTTTTCGCCCGTATGCGTCTTGATGTGATTTATCAATGTGCTTTGCTGAGAGAAGAAACGCCGACAGACGCTACAACCAAACGGTCGATCCGGATTTTCACCCTTCAGCATATTGATGTTGCCAACGTGCGTCATCCGTCCAGCCTGCGATTCCTGATCTGGCTCCAATTTGGTATTTGCCGCCGCCGCTGCCACCGCCACATTGCTGGCAACCACAGAGCTAACTGTTGTATTGCCATTGAGAAAGTGCAGGAGCGGATGATGGTCCAGCTGAAGGATGTTAGGCGCTGGGCTGTGCAGGTTGTTGGGCAGCAGACCGCTCGTCAAATGCTGTGTGCCATGTGCAAGGGGCGCGGGCATCGCTGAGTGATCCACTGTGAGTCCACGTACATATCGTTGATAGTTGTTGGAGTTGTTCATGATGGTGGTTGTTTCATAGAAGGTTGCGGGCAATTGGTTGATGCTGTTGTTGTTGTTGCGGTTCAGTTGTAGGGCGAACAAGCAAACGGCTTACCTGTGCCCGAGTGTAGAGTCTTTGAGAGTTGTACACGCTGCTGCTGATGCTGATAGGCATTGTGCATCTGATTCTGCGATTTACGGCTGATAATTCAGCGATATCGAAGTTTCATTAATAATGTGGTCATTTTAATAAATGTGCTTGACAATAAAAAAAATATCACAAAATGGATCCTTTTTAAAAAAATACTATGAAACTATCGTCTCTTTCTGCGATTACAAGGTGCCAGCCTTGTATCAAAACTATCGGTGACTATTTTTCTGTGAACTAAGTGGCAGCCTTGGTTACTCTAGAAAACAGCGGCGGTGTGAAATTTTAACGCGTTAAAATTGTTAAAAATAAGTTAATTGTGCAGAATAAACGCTAAGAAAACATTAAAAAAACATGGCGGATGCCGCTGCACGTCAATTGCAGTACGAGTACAAAGCGGTAAGTAACTGAAAAGTGTTTGCAAAAAAGTGCGGCCACATGCGGTAAACGTTTGCGGAAAAATGTTTTTGTTGACTTTAACTTTTTGTAATTTTTTTTTTCAGAACTCGAATCTTGTGCTGCAAGCTGATGTACGTTTAATCGAGCGTCCGCGACGCGATGAAGCCACAGGTGAGGTATGCTCCTTGGTGGGCAAGCTGGATGGCACCCGGATGGGCGATCGCTACCAGCGCACAAAGCCGGAGAAAACGGAGGAGCGTAAACAGAAGCGCCAAAAGCGTGACGAAGCACAGTATGATTTTGAGCGCATGAAAGGTGCTACGCTGCTCTCGGAGGGCATTGACGAAATGGTTGGCATTGTTTACCGCCCCAAGACTCAGGAGACGCGTCAGACCTACGAAGTTCTGCTCAGTTTCATACAGGAAGCTCTGGGCGATCAGCCGCGTGATATTCTTTGCGGTGCAGCTGATGAAATTCTTGCCGTTCTCAAAAACGACCGACTCAAGGATCGTGAGCGTAAACGCGATGTAGACAGCTTGTTGGGTGAGGTGACGGACGAACGCTTTGCACTGCTCGTCAATCTGGGCAAGAAGATCACAGACTTTGGCAGCGATGCTGTAAATGCCCTCACAGCAGCAACTAACAATGATGAGCAAATTGACGAGACCTACGGCATCAATGTGCAATTCGAGGAGTCTGAGGAGGAGAGCGACAATGACATGTATGGCGAGATACGCGACGACGATGCTCAGGACGAGGGCGAGGAAGCTCGCATTGATCACACACTGCATGCCGAGAATGTAAGTATTAGTCATGGATCCATAGAAAATATGTCTCACACACATTTTAATTCGCAGCTCGCCAGCGAAGAGGCCGCCAGCAATGTGAAGAAGGATCGTTTGCTGCATCCTCTGGACATCGATGCCTACTGGCTGCAGCGTTGTCTCAGCAAGTACTACAAGGATGCAATGGTGTCGCAGAGCAAGGCAGCCGATGTGCTCAAGATACTGAAGGATGCCGCCGACGAGCGTGACTGCGAGAATCAACTTGTGCTGCTCCTGGGCTACGATTGCTTTGACTTTATCAAGCAGCTGAAACTGAATCGCCAAATGATACTCTACTGTACCATGTTGGCGTCCGCCCAGACGGACAGCGAGCGTCAGCGTATACGCGAAAAGATGCGTGGAAATACAGCGCTGGCGAAGATCTTGCGACAACTGGATACGGGCAAGGCGGATGAGCAGGAGGAGGCGGATGCACGTGCCCATAAGCGTGGCAAGGGCGATGCGGATGATGGTGGAGCTGCTGCAGCCGGTCAAGTGACCGGAGTGCGTCAATTACTCGAGCTGGATGAGTTGGCCTTTACCCAAGGCTCGCATTTTATGGCCAACAAACGTTGCCAGCTGCCCGATGGCAGCTACCGTAAGCAGCGCAAGGGCTATGAGGAAGTCCATGTGCCCGCCCTGAAACAGGTGGCCTTCGATGCTAACGAGGAGCTGCAGCCCATCGACAAGCTGCCCAAATATGTGCAGCCCGTGTTCGAGGGATTCAAGACATTGAATCGCATCCAGAGTCGACTCTACAAGGCCGCCCTGGACTCGGACGAGAATATGCTGTTGTGTGCGCCCACGGGAGCGGGTAAAACCAATGTCGCACTGCTCACCATGATGCGCGAGATTGGCAAGCATATCAATGAGAATGGCACCATTAATGCGCAGGACTTTAAGATCATTTATGTGGCGCCCATGAAATCGTTGGTACAGGAAATGGTCGGTAACTTTGGCCGCCGCCTTGCCTGCTACAATCTGACCGTGTCCGAGCTGACGGGCGATCATCAGCTGACCCGTGAGCAAATTGCCGCCACCCAGGTGATTGTCTGCACGCCCGAGAAGTGGGATATCATCACACGCAAGGGTGGAGAACGGACATTCGTGAGTTTGGTGCGTTTGGTGATTATCGATGAGATTCATCTGCTACACGATGAACGTGGGCCGGTGCTGGAGGCTCTCGTGGCCCGTACCATACGCAACATTGAGGCAACGCAGGAGGATGTGCGTCTGGTGGGTTTGTCCGCCACGCTGCCCAACTACCAGGACGTGGCAACGTTCCTGCGCGTGAAGCCCGACAAGGGACTCTTCTACTTTGACAACAGCTTCCGACCGGTGGCTCTGGAACAGCAGTACATTGGTGTCACGGAGAAGAAGGCCCTCAAGCGTTTCCAGGTCATGAATGAGATTGTCTATGAGAAGACCATGGAGCATGCGGGACGCAATCAAGTGCTGGTCTTTGTGCATTCCCGCAAGGAAACGGGCAAGACGGCGCGTGCCGTTCGCGACATGTGCTTGGAGCAGGACACCCTGGGCAGTTTCCTGCGGGAGGGATCTGCCAGCATGGAAGTGTTGCGCACCGAGGCCGAGCAGGTGAAGAATTCGGAATTGAAGGAACTGCTGCCCTATGGTTTTGCCATACATCATGCGGGCATGACACGCGTGGATCGTACACTGGTCGAGGATCTATTTGCAGATCGGCACATCCAAGTGCTGGTGTCGACGGCTACCTTGGCCTGGGGTGTCAATTTGCCCGCGCACACGGTCATCATAAAGGGCACACAGGTGTACAATCCCGAGAAGGGTCGCTGGGTCGAGCTGAGCGCCTTGGATGTGCTCCAGATGCTGGGACGTGCCGGTCGGCCGCAGTACGATACCAAGGGCGAGGGCATTCTGATAACGAATCACAGTGAGCTACAGTTTTATCTGTCGCTGCTCAATCAACAGCTGCCCATTGAGTCGCAGTTCATCTCCAAGCTGCCGGACATGCTGAATGCGGAGATTGTCCTGGGCACAGTGCAGCATTTGCAGGATGCCGTCAACTGGCTGGGCTACACTTATCTATACATACGTATGCTAAGGAATCCCACGTTGTATGGCGTCTCCCATGATGCCATCGAAGCAGATCCGCTGCTGGAACAACATCGGGCTGATCTGTTGCACACGGCCGCCTGTTGCTTGGAGAGAAGCGGCTTGGTTAAATATGAACGAAAGACAGGACACTTTCAGGTGACGGATCTGGGACGCATTGCATCGCATTATTATTTGACCCATGAGACAATGTTGACCTACAATCAGTTGTTGAAGCAAACACTCAGCGAGATTGAGCTATTTCGCGTCTTCTCCCTCTCCTCGGAGTTCCGTCACATCTCGGTACGTGAGGAGGAGAAACTGGAGCTGCAGAAGCTAATGGAACGCGTGCCCATACCCATCAAGGAGTCCATTGAGGAGCATAGCGCCAAGGTGAATGTGCTACTCCAGGCGTACATCTCGCAACTGAAGCTGGAGGGATTCGCCCTGATGTCCGACATGGTGTTCATTACACAATCCGCGGCGCGTCTCATGCGCGCCATCTTTGAGATTGTCCTGACGCGCGGCTGGGCTCAGTTGGCGGACAAAACGTTGACGCTCTGCAAGATGATCGATCGTCGCATGTGGCAATCGATGACACCGTTGCGCCAATTCAAAAAGATGCCCGACGAAATAGCCAAGAAGCTTGAGAAGAAACACTTCCCGTGGGCCCGTCTCTATGATCTGGAGCCCCACGAGCTGGGCGAACTGATACGCGTCCCGAAGCTGGGCAAAACCATACACAAGTTTGTCCATCAGTTTCCCAAACTGGAGCTGTCCACGCACATTCAACCGATTACACGCGCCACTTTGCGTGTGGAACTCACGATTACTCCGGACTTCCAATGGGACGAGAAGGTGCACGGCCAGTCGGAGGGATTTTGGGTGTTGATCGAAGATGTCGACTCGGAGCTGATACTGCATCATGAGTTCTTCCTGCTGAAGCAGAAATATGCCCAGGACGAACATCAATTGAAGTTCTTTGTGCCCGTTTTTGAACCATTGCCACCACAATATTTCCTCAGGATTGTGTCGGATCGTTGGATTGGCGCCGAGACCCAATTGCCGGTCTCCTTTAGGCATCTCATACTGCCCGAAAAGAACATGCCGCCCACGGAATTGCTCGATCTGCAGCCCTTGCCCATTAGCGCATTGCGTCAACCGAAATTTGAGGCATTCTATGCGAGCCGCAAGTTCCAGCAATTCAATCCCATCCAGACGCAGGTCTTCAATGCCGTTTACAACAGCGACGACAATGTGTTTGTGGGTGCGCCCACGGGATCGGGCAAGATGACCATTGCCGAGTTCGCCATCATGCGATTGTTCAGTCAGAGCATCGACGGTCGTTGCGTTTATCTCGTTTCCCAGGAGGCTCTGGCCGATTTGGTTTTTGCCGACTGGCACGAGAAGTTCGGAGCACTGGACATCAAGGTGGTCAAGCTGACGGGTGAAACGGGCACGGATCTGAAGCTAATTGCCAAGGGGCAGCTGGTGATAACTACAGCGGATAAATGGGATGTGTTGTCGCGTCGCTGGAAGCAGCGCAAGAATGTCCAGCAGGTCAATCTCTTTATTGTCGACGAACTGCAGCTGGTGGGCGGCGAGGAGGGACCCGTCATGGAGATTGTCTGCTCCCGCATGCGTTACATCAGCTCCCAGATTGAGAAACAGATTCGCATTGTGGCCTTGTCCGCATCTCTGACCGATGCCCGGGATGTGGCACAATGGCTGGGCTGTAATCCCAATGCAACCTTCAATTTCCATCCAAGTGTGCGTCCCATACCGTTGGAGCTGCACATCCAGGGATTCAATGTCACCCACAATGCCACACGCATTGCGACCATGTCGAAGCCCGTCTACAATGCGATTCTCAAATACAGCGCCGACAAGCCGGTCATTGTGTTCGTTTCATCCCGCCGACAGGCGCGTCTTACGGCCATCGATATTGTGACGTATGCTACCACGGATGTGCAGCCGAATCGCTTCTTCCTGGCGGAGGAGGAGAGTGTTCAGCCCTTCCTGGAGCGCATGTCGGATATAACGCTTAAGGAGACGATTGTCCAGGGTGTGGCCTATCTGCACGAGGGCTTGTCCGCCTCGGATCGTCGCATCGTGGAGCAACTGTTCACGGCGGGCGCTTTTCAGCTGGTTGTCGTCTCCCGGGACATGTGCTGGGGCATGAGCATCTCGTCCCATCTCGCTATTATCATGGATACACAGTTTTACAATGGCAAGAATCATTCGTATGAGGATTATCCCATTACCGATGTGCTGCAAATGATTGGACGCGCCAATCGATCCAAGGACGCCGACGCCAAGTGTGTGCTAATGTGTCAGAGTTCCAAGAAGGATTTCTTCAAGAAGTTCATCAACGAGCCGCTGCCCATAGAGAGTCATTTGGATCATCGCATGCACGATCATTTCAATGCCGAGGTTGTCACCAAAACCATTGAGAACAAACAGGATGCCGTCGATTATCTAACATGGACATTCCTCTATCGGCGATTGACCCAGAATCCCAACTATTACAATCTACAGGGCGTCACGCATCGCCATCTGTCGGATCATCTGTCCGAGCTGGTGGAGAACACGCTCAGCGATCTGGAGCAATCCAAGTGCATAAGTGTCGAGGATGATATGGACACGTTGCCTCTGAATCTGGGCATGATTGCAGCCTACTATTATATCAACTATACAACGATTGGTAACTAATTGAAGATACATTCTTAGATTTTGTTTTATATCAATTTTTAAACCCTGGAGGTATATTAAGTTTGTTCAAAAGAATGTTACAGGCAGAGGGAAGCATCTCAGACCCTATAAAGTTTATATATTCTTGATCAGCATCAACAGCCGAGTCGATATAGCCATGTCCGTCGGTTCGTATAAGCGAAAGGAACTCAGAGATTGTAAGAGCTAGGATTACGAAATTTGGAATGAAGACTCTTTATTATGTCAGACAATATCAGTTTATGTTAAAATTTTGCCACGCCCACTACAGGGGGCATGAAACATCAAAAACTTACATCACCTTTAAGTTTGGGCTTTAAGTTAAGATTTAAAATTTCTTTTATACCTACGTGTGTTGAATCTGCCCAGAAACTAATCACCAACTTTCAACACGATGGGGCCATAAATAGTAAAGATATTAACAATTTTGTTGAGGGCAATGGCAGTTCTATAAATAGAATTAATGGTCAATTAATTCATTTTACATTTACTCCGCCAGAATGTATATCGAGTTCGCCAGCATCAGACCAAGTGGTGTAAGTGATAGGCGCTCGGCAAGCAAATCGGGAGATCACGGTTCGAATCTTCGGTCTGTCGATGCAGATGATTTTTAATTATTTATTACTTTTAATTTAATTGAATTGTCTGTCTAATGCTAGAAATACGCGCCCGTGCGCAGAGGTCGTAGGATCGATTCCTGATTGGGTCAACGATTTTTTTTTCTTTTTTTAAATAAGTTTTACTTTTAATTAATTTTTAAAATTGTAAGATATCGAGTAAATTGGTTCAAATCACTCATTTATATCATATATAGGTGGATAATTACGGATTAGTATGATAATTGCGTTGGCATCAAACCTTCGGCGTGCCGAGGCCTAGGCCCAGGGTATATTACTGTCGAGTGCACTCGACTGTTTCGCTTGTATAATTTATATATTAAATATTTTTTATTTATTTCCCCACAGAGCTCTTCAGTTTGTCGTTGAACAGCAAGACCAAGGTGCGTGGTCTGCTGGAGATTATATCATCGGCGGCCGAGTATGAGGATGTTGTGGTGAGACACCACGAGGAGAAGGTTCTGCGCAGGCTTTCCCAGGGATTGCCCAACAAACTGACTGGTCCCAACGAAACGGCGCCCAAGTAAATATATATTTGATACTTTCCCTCGAAATTTGTATAATTTATATGCTATTCCTTTGCAGATTTAATGATCCGCATATTAAAACGAACCTGCTGCTGCAGGCGCATCTATCGCGTCTGCAAGTGGAACCCGAACTCCAGGGCGATACTGAACAGATTCTGAGCAAGGCGATACGCCTAATCCAGGCGTGCGTGGATGTCCTGAGCTCCAACGGCTGGTTATCGCCTGCTGTGGCTGCCATGGAGCTGGCGCAGATGGTTACCCAGGCCATGTGGAGCAAGGACTCCTATCTGCGGCAGCTGCCACACTTTAATGCCGAGATTATCAAGCGCTGCACGGATAAGGTAAATGATTTTTACTGAATATTAACATAAATTTATACTGATTATTTCATTAATGTAGAAAATCGAAACCGTCTTTGACATTATGGAGCTGGAGGATGAGGATCGTTCGCGCCTGCTGCAGCTGTCCGATGCCCAAATGGCCGATGTGGCGCGGTTCTGTAATCGTTATCCCAACATTGAGCTAAACTACGAGGTCGTGGATAAGGATCGCATCAATTCGGGCTCAACGGTCAATGTGGTGGTGCAACTGGAACGTGAGGATGAGGTTACTGGTCCGGTGATTGCGCCCTTCTTCCCCCAGAAACGCGAGGAGGGCTGGTGGGTGGTCATTGGGGATCCCAAGACCAATTCCCTGCTCTCCATCAAACGCCTTACGTTGCAACAGAAGGCCAAGGTTAAGCTGGACTTTGTGGCTCCCAGTCCGGGCAAGCACGATTATACGCTATACTATATGAGCGATTCCTATCTGGGATGCGATCAGGAATACAAATTCTCCATTGAAGTGGGCGATTTTCAATCGGAGAGCGAAAGCGAATCCGATTAAGCAGATAATCTATAAACCTAACAAACTAATAAAACCAAAACAATATTTTTTATCAAAACGACAGTTTATCAATATATTTCGGAATATAAAGAGGTTTTTTTAATAATGTCAATACATTAGGATTTCTTGGAATATTTTCGATGGACTTTTAGAAAATTCACAAATGATTCAAAGTGTCGTTATAGCATAAATGTTTTTATTGGTTTTTAAATATTTGAAAATGACAGCTTCCGGATTTAATGTTATGTGTATAAAGCAGGGACTGTACTCATTATACAGTGCGCCACTAATGTCTTCATACAGCATAAATTTGTCAAATTTGCTTATAATAAATATGTTTTGATGAGTGTTTCTTATATAAATCTTTTATTCACTTAAATCCCGTTCCAATGATACAAAAATTTCTTTAACCCATTAAGTACCCTTCAAAAATTTTGAATTTTTAAAAAAGTCAATTTTTCAACATTTTTCCTCGATATTTAAAAAAAAAATATTTTGATGCAGAAAAATTCTTCAAACAATACTAATAGACTGCCAAAAAAAAATTTTAAAAATCTCTTCGGTAGTATTTTTTATGATTTTTTGAAAATCCTAAAAATTACTATTTTAACCAATTTTTCCTCATTTTCATACAAAAAGTGGCTTTCTGTCAATTTTCAAAAAATCATAAAAAATACTAGAGAAGATATTTTTGATTTTTTTGCAGTCACTTTTAGAATTGTTTGAAGAGTTTTTCTGCGTCAAAATATTTTTTTTTTTTTTAAATCGAGAAAAATGTTAAAAAATGAATTTTTTTTAAATTCAAAATATTCGAAGGGTACTTAATGGGTTAAAGAAATTTTTGTAAGTGAATAAAAGATTAATGTAAGAAACCTGCATCAAAACATCTTTATTATACGCAAATTTGACGAATTTATCCTGTATGAAGACATTAGTGGCACACTGTAAGTGATATTAAAATAATTTTTAAATAATGATTAATTTCAAGCTTTATAGTTTGGCTCACAAAATAATGATTAAATTTAAGTTATACTCTACTATTCAACCAATAATCATTATTTTTGAGCAAAAAAATAAAGCCTTAATATAATCATGAGTTTTATTTTTTTCTCAAAATAAAACTGAAGTTGGTATTTCGACAATGCTCAATTTGATGCTCTCCATAAGAATTTTTTTTTTTAATGGATTACTATGGCTCGTCTTGGTTTACTGATTAGAAATATACATAATTTTATTCCCTAAGATGTAGTCAATCAATCTTTGCAGTCCCTGGTATAAAGCATTTTAAAAATATTTAAAAATGTGATATTTTAGAGCAGTCTTGTCCAAAAGTATTTATATAGTAGGCTATAAAATACTCTTTCCGATTCCATGGATATTAAAATACACAAAAATACACATTCTGGACACTAGAGTAAAAACAGGCTTTGGTATTTCTTGGTTTATTTTTTATAGGAATTTTAGTATTTTCGTAAATAATTGGAAGATATTGTAGGAATATAAACAGGCTTTTTTAATGTTAAATTTCTTGGTCTATTTTCAAAAATGTTTTAGTGTTTTTTATAATTGTTTGAACGGGTTAGATGTTAGAAAATGTTATTAAAAGGCGACTATAAATTCACAAGATATATATTTCACATAAATCCTTTTAACCGCTCACAGATACGGCTCCACCTCGGCTGGCACCCGAGTTGGGACCATTATTGGCAAAACTGTTTGTGGAGCTGAAGTTGATGGTTTGACCATTGGGCAGAATGAAGCCTTGGCTGTGTGAAGCGCCCGCCGCATTATTAATGCCAAAGGGATTGAAATTCTGCGATTGGGTGCCTGTGCTGGCAGAGAAGCCACCAAAGGAACCGCTACCACCTTGTGACTGGAAGCCCTGAGCTTGGCCAATGGCCGCTGAGGAGCCGCCGTTAAAGTTGCCACTTGCCGCACCATTTGAGGCTGTCTGCTCCTGTGCGTAGCCATTGGGACCCAAAGGACCCAGTGGCTTCAGGTTCACATTGGCATCGGCAGTGCCGCCATTGGGACCAACGCCAACGTTAACGCCAGATTGGGTGCGTCCAGCGCCGGCTTGAGTGCCAGCATTTACATTGCGTTGACGCTTCACACGCTTGTGCGCCGCATAGATTCCACTGAGAGTCTCCTCCACTGCGGACCGCACGCGTCTCACATTCTGAACCGCTTTGGGCTTAATATGCAGATGAGACTCCAGTACAACCTCCTCGATGACGTTGGCAGCTGTTAGAGTTACAGTTCAATTAGCATTAATCGATAAGAATCGATTATCAATTTGATACTTACGTAATCCCTCCTGAACCTGCTTCTCGTTACGCTGCCTCTGCTGCGGCGCCGCTGACGTCGCTGCTAGGCAAACGCTTGCCAAGATTAGCATACAAATTGACAAATTCATTTCGTTATTGACTTGTTTGGTTAATAAAATTTAGCAGAAGACTAAAGCACGTCGGACAGCTTCACTGCGCCAGAAACGACTGTTGGATGCTGCGCGCGCCGCTTGCGGTTTATTCCACTGAAACTCTCACTTTTCAAACGCCAGGGGGCGCCCCCTTTGCAGCTAGGCGTTAATTGTGCCTATAAATATTTAAATGCTATGGTAATCAATTTTTTGGCATATGTAACAAAGCAACATCAAATTTTAAACAATTTTTGTTTGTTTTTTTGTTTTGTTTTTTTGAATAATAAATATCGCGGAAAGAGAAACAAGTCTACAAAATTTGTAACCGGTTTTTAGTTTTCTCAAAGCTCATGCAGGAACTTGTTTGATTTGTTTGCTGTTGTTTTTGTTGGAAGTCGTTTTTTGAATTTCCTTTTCTGGAACAGATGATGCCCAGAACTCTTACAGGTCTGTGTGTGTGTCTGATTTTTAGTGTTTGTATGTGTGTGGGTTGGGGGTGGGGGACGGAGAGATTAGGCGACACAACCCAATACACTTTTCAAAGCGATTGCGCAGCTGTTACCAGTGTTGCCAGCTTAGTCTATCAAATGCTAGATCTAGCTCTTTTTAAATTGTTTACAGCGAGTCGATTAAAAGCCGAAGTTATTGAGATTCTTAAAATTCATTTAATTTAATTAATAATTAAGTAAACGCTTTAAGTTTCCTAAATAAAAGACACAAATAATTAATGAATAGACACAAATTCTATGCATCGACAAAAATTTAAAGTGAACATTAACAAAAATTTGTTTGTTGAGATCTCTTAAAAAGATATGTTTGCTATTTTTACATGAATAAAAATGGAATATGCCCATGCATGATGAATGTACTTATATAGAAACAATATCGCATGTAATGTAATTTAAATTTGTTTGCTACAACTTGAAAGTTGTCATGAGGCGCTTGAATGGTTTGTTTTTGTTATTCGAGAGATTCTTAATGATAAAATGAGAATTGTGTTATTATATTATGCTTAAGTCTTATGCATTAGGTCAAGGAAACAACAAAACTGAGCACTGTTTGATATACATTTAGTATTTAGTTTCTAATTATATAGTTGAATGTAGCTGGTGGCGCTGCTGCTGCTGCTGATTGTTCGAGAGCTATTCGATGCCATGGGCAAATATCATAACCAGACCTGGCTCGACCATAACATCCTCAGTCATGTGGACGTTGTCACAGCTTAGCACAAGCACCGCCTGTTTGCCTGCAATGACAAAGCCTTTAATTAGTCAGGGCAGATGTTTTTCGATGGCATTCTGAACCCAAACACTCACCTGGTATGCGCCGACAGATGTAATTATCGTAGATCCGTCGATTGTTCTGTCGCGTTTCCAGCGAGCTCAAGCCGCGGGGCCAACGTCGTTCGTGGCAATTCTCCATTAGGCTATCCAGAATGTGAGGCGGGCAACCCGATTCCGACAGGGCGCGCTTAATCATAAGCTGTGGAAATTGCAAGATATCTCAAGAATTTGTATGTTATCTCCTGTTGTTGCCTACACTCACCTGCAGTGCATCGTCGGGTGTGGAGATCATGCCGCCCCAGCGTGTGACACGCGCTCTGGCCAGGGCGCTGCTCCAGCGTATAACCTCGTCCCGCTCCATTTGATCAGCAATGGCGCGCATGGCCGGGTTAGACACGCGCATTGCTCGCATAAAATCCTTAAAGAGTTGCAACTCCCGCTTCAACTCGTTAATGGTAAGCTGTTGATCAGTCAGCTCCGTCTTCAGTTGCCCCATTTGCTCCGTTTGCTTCACAATTAACGTGCGCAGCTCACGCACACAATTGTGATCCTTCAGTTCGTCCTTCGGTATATCGAAGCCACAGCCCTTTTCACATGGAAACGGACGCTTCGGATTGTGGATGCAATCCTCCAAATGTGAGTTGTAGGCATCCAATTTAAGCACAGCTGTGCAGCCATAGGGCGCATTGTCACAGGTGATTGACAGCCTATAAATTAAACAATTATTAAATGATACTTTAACAGTTTATCATAGATATTTCGACATAGTAAAATTAAATTTAATCGCGTTCGAATTTTATTATTATATTCTTACCATTAAAAGATGTACTCATATTAAATTTGCAATATGCAAGACAAGTGGGTCAAATAAGTTTGGAGGCACTGTATATCGAGTCGGACTTGTGTGGGAGACTTGAACGTACCTGGACAGCAAGTTGCGCAATATGCGAGGCACTGCTCTTAAATTGGCTGTTGTTAGTGCATTGCGATCCACTGGACATGTGGGTTGACGTGTTAGCCACTCGTTGATACAGCCGCGACAGAAGGCATGCTCACACATGACCGCCTAATGAGAGGTAATTGAAAAATGAAAATGTTACAGTTGTGGTTTTTGTTGTTGCTGTCAAACCTGAAGCGGATCTTCTAGCACACCGGAACATATGGGACATGTTAGCTCCTCGTCGACCTCGCCCTGAAAGCGATTGACATCGTAGCCCATTGCAAGCTTTATTTTGTGTCTAGCTACATCAACATTTATTCAGTTTCTGAAAATTGCAAAATCTTTTTTTTGCTGCTGCTGCGCTTGTGAAGTTTTAGTGCTGCTTAATTTCTCAGGGTGCGCGGTTAGTGCTGGAAAGTGTAAAAATGTATCAAAACTTATCGATAAAATGTACACAATAAAATAACTGACAATATCATCGAGGGAAATTTGAAAAATATTAAAATGTTTTCTTTAAAAATGGGCACAATTTATTTTATTCAAACAACGATTATTATAAATTAAAAATGAGATTTATTATCAATATGGTTTTTGTTCAATATTTAAATACTGAGCCTATGCTATTTTTGGCATAACACTCGACAAATTCGTCAGACGGCAGGAAACTAAAACTGCAACTAAAAACTAACATGAAACATCTACAAACGAAAACAACTAACATATAATTCCATTTGAATTTCCAGAACCAGTGCTAAATTTCATTGCGATCCTTCCAGCCGTATTTTTGGCGTTGTTGCTTTTCCTTGCTATTCGCATACTTGTTGCCATTAAAGTTGTTTGATTTGCTGGGTGCACAATAACAGGAGCGCTGCTGCGAGTCCAGATACGCCCTGCATCCGAGTGTTAGTGTGCCCGTAAAAAGCATCTTTGCGGCCGCTTTGCAGCCTTTGGTCATTAAATCGCTGGCAATAGATTTTTCGTAGCTATCGCAGTATCTATAGAGGCAACGCTTCAAGTCCAGATCACACAGCTCCTTGTCGCTATTGCAGGTGTCGTAGCAAATGTCGTGTTCATTGCAGCATGTCTCCATCTCAGCGGCGGGCAGATAGTCTGTGCTGATTCTCAATCCTAGAGAACCGCAACCGTCAGGGGTGGGCGTGTAGAACTTATTTTGTACGGCGCGCGGCGCTAAAGACAAAAAAAATGAAATAAGCAACACGTCAGTGTTACCACATTTACATAATGATTAATATCCATTTGCGTCAGACACACTTACCCGTGCCCCCGCCATCGGGCACAGGGCACTGAAACACGCAGTTTTCCTCAACAGCCGCATCGAAGACCTCGTGTACGGTGCGAAATTTACGGACAACTGTGATGAAATTTTTGAAAACGTCACCAAAGATTGCCTCCGCTGCAATGATGGCATCCCGTAAATGCACAATTGTGCTGGATCCGTATCCCGAATATGCGTATGTGAGAAATGTTAGCAGGTAAATAGCCAGTTTCATCCAGGAGAATTGCATTCTGTTTGTTTTATGTGCGTTTCGAGCGTCAATGTAAAAAATGTACGTGGTGCAATGCACTGTGTTTACTATTTATGAATGAAAATAGTTGTCCGGACCGGATATTTTGATGCAGCGAAACAGCTGTTGCAACTAGGGCTGCAAGAGCATCGATGATAAATTAGTTGAATTGATCATTGGCTTTACAATCGATGATTTCTATCTGTTTTGTCAATGCGGTTTTATTATTAAAAAAGTGGCATCTCTGAAAGCGTCAATTTTGATTCCACAATCGAGCAATCGATTGTGTGATTCACACAGTGGGAATGCAATTTAATGTCATTTGGCGCCAGTCTTAGGCTTGCACAACTAAAATAAATTTAGCTAATAAACTTGTAATTAATTTATAAAAATCAATGACAAGATCTTTCTTTTTATCCAGAACAGACATGGGTACTTTTGAATATGAAATATTTTTGATTTCTATAATACAAAGTCATGTAATTTTACCACTTTCTACCTTATTTAAATTTTTGGCAAACTTTTTTTGGCGCGCATGGCCGGGTTAGACCCGCGCATTAGTCGCCTAAAATCCTTACAGAGTTGCAAATCCCGCTTCAACTCGTTTATGGTAAGCTGTTGATCAGTCAGCTCCGTCTTCAGTTGCCCCATTTGCTCCGTTTGCTTCGCAATCAACGTGCGCAGCTCATCCTGACAACTGTGATTCTTTAGCTTGTCCTTCGGTATATCGAAGCCACAGCCATTTTCACATGGAAACGTACGTTCCGGATTGTGGATGCAATCCGCCAAATGTGAATTGTAGACATCCAATTTAACCACAGCTGTGCAACCATAGGTTGCATTGTCACAGGTAATTGACAGCCTATAAAATAAACAATTAATAAATGATACTTTAACAGTGCCTAATAGATAGTTAAGTTTAACGATTAAAATATTTTAAAATATTATTTTTATATCCACCCATTAGAAGATAAACTCATTCAAAATTTGCAATATGCAAGACAAGTGGGTAAAATAAGTTGGGAGGCACTGTATAAGACTTGAACGTACCTGGACAGCAAGTTGCGCACTATGCGAGGCACTGCTCTTAAATTGGCTGTTGTTAGTGCATTGCGATCCACTGGACATGTGGGTTGACGTGTTAGCCACTCGTTGATACAGCCGCGACAGAAGGCATGCTCACACATGACCGCCTAATGAGAGGTAATTGAAAAATGAAAATGTTACAGTTGTGGCTTTTATTGTTGCTGACAAACCTGAAGCGGATCTTCTAGAACACCGGAACATATGGGACATGTTAGCTCCTCGTCGACCTCGCCCTGAAAGCGATTGACATCGTAGCCCATTGCAAGTTTTATTCAGTTTCTGAAAATTACCAATTTCTTCTACCTTCCTTATTTAAATTATTTTGCAAACTTTCCGATAAATCAAAAGTTAAAAGCATTGCTTTGGAAATCATCGATGGATTCAGTATTGATATATTGAGCAGCCCTAGCTGTTGTTGCAACAGCTGCGAATATTTTGGCATTCCGATCGTATGGTCACACTGGCACCGGCAATAACAAACTTTTGCGTAATTTCAATAGAATGCAATTTTAAGAAATATTTTAAATTAAATGATGCTGTCATTCAATATAAAACGTGCCCTACGTGCCTTGACAACCAATTATGTGCGTCAGATGAGCAATCAGCCACCCGCCTTGCCTGTAATTGTCAAGGATGCAGAGCAGCCCGTGGAATTACCGCCTTACACTGAAGAACAGCGTCAGCAAATCTTGGACGCCATCAATAAAAACGGTGCCGAACAGTTGCTCAGGTTCTCTTATTTCTATTCACTTGAAATATCCAAATAAATTACATTTCATTTTTAGCTACGACATAACAAAGTCGCGCGCCATCAAACTGCAAACGTGGAAAGCACGAAATGGGCCGATGTCTGAGCTAAGTGATATTCTCCATGTGGAGGGATTTGGGTTAAAAGTGGCCACCAAGTTCTACAAGAGTCTGCTTGAGCCGGTTGTCAATCGTGCGATTAGCGAGAAAGCACAACAGACTTCCCGCACGGCAGCATTTATAACACCAACAATGGATGAGCAGCAGCGTCAGCTAATCATGTCCAGTGTGGGAGTTCGTATTGGTGTCACCAGTGTTAGTTGGGCCCGCTTGGAGCTGCCGGAAAGCACCAGCTCACCTTGTGTGCTCAGTCACTGGCAGCATCACGAGATAAATGACAAGAAACTGCATCTGGCCGAGCTAGTGCGTCGCTGCATTTATGTGGCCCATCAAATCCCCCAGGCAGACTGCTATGTCCTAGAGAATCCACAAATGGCACAGGCCAACAGCAATCCGGGCAGCATTGACCAGCAGAATGTAAACATCCAAAAGGCTCAAGTCACCGCAATCCTTAGCTTTGCCTTGATGGCGCGCACAAATCCCGACGAGACCAAGTCAAATCTCTATTATCTGCGTCGGTTTCTCACGGCCCGACTGTTTAATCATCTTGTGGGCACAGAACGCGTCTCCTCCGAGGACACAATTCTGAGCATGATGCGCACTCATTACAACATGGAAGAGCAGCCAGAGCAGGCAGAGAAATTATATTTGTGCAACCAAGTGCAGTTTCCGTCAAGTCTCCGTAGTATGTACTCCAAGGTCGAACGCTATCAACGGGAGCTGCTCGGCCAGGCTTTCCTCCTCAATTTGGCTTTTGTGCGTCTCGTGCTGCTTCAGGATGCGTCCAGCATAGCTAGCGTCTCGCGCAGCTCCAAGAAACTGCCCAGCGATCCGGAATAAGACCCTGGTTAAATATACGATAACTCATTTAAATATACTATAAAGCCTAGTACCGACGTGAAATAAATTTTTAGCGGCGGAAAATGCTCAATACTTCGCTGTCGACGAGCGTGTCCTTACGCTCGTTGTCAACGCAACACGAAAAAATAACACAATGGAATGGCAACTCTATGCGTCAGCAGCGGTTTATTTTAAATATGAGCATGCAGAACTGATTTGCAAAAAACGGGAGAGAATAGGCAAATAAAAATGTATGTTAATATTAATAGAGAATAAATATGCAATGGCACGCAAGCACAGCGGGTTTTGGGTGCACACATCGCCTTAGAACTTTTTACGTGGATTCTCCCTCTAAATTAATGAAAAAATACAAATATTGGCCTCTTTTCCACCTCGTTAATCAGCAGAATTTTATTTGCTGTTTCAAAAAGAGTCAATCTGCTGTTTTTTGTTAATTTTCCGGTCATTTCGTTTGAGTTATTGTGAGAGAGTGAGATAGATAGATACCGAAACTCTAAACAAATCGATGTTTCGCTGGGCTTGACAGCTGTTTCAAACAGTGCTGGATAACGTCCGTTCCTTATCTGGCAACTCCGTTTTTAGTTTCAGTTTAGTTGACGTGCGGACCGACAAGCGGAGATAAATGTCGTCTTCTTCTTATTCACCTTACGCCAGCGTTTTTTTTATATGGAGTTTGACCTTACGCTAGGCCTTTTTTCTGACGTCGGTACTAGGCTTAACCACGGTTGCCACAATTGGCGTTTTTGCGCCAAAACTGGCTCTTTTTTGTCGTGTTGGCGCAATGGCACTTTTTTTTTCAAATTATTTTCATCAGTTCAGAATTAGGTATTTTGTATAGTTTAGGTAAAGCTCATATTTAAGGTAAGGACGTTGATATGCTTGAGAAAATTGCCGGTGTCTTTAAAGTGTCCGCGTATCAGACGCGCCGAGCGGCAGATGATACATTCGGCGAAAACCCTGTCATTCCCAGGCTCATATCTTATTTTGAAAATGCCACAATCGAGGATGCAAGGCAGTAGTCTCGGCATGTTGAGTTATTATTATTAGAAATTAATTAATTTGCTGGAAGCGCGTCCTTTTTTTAACGGTAAAGCAAAAATCATCTGGCAGCCCCGGCTAGGATTAAAAAAAAATCATCTGGCAGCCCTGGCTAAAAAAAGGTGGCAGCCTCTGGGCCCCACTTTCTGACTTTCAAAAGTGAGCGTTTCTTTCGCGACAAAAAATTAACTTTTCAGTTTTGAAGCTAGAATTTTGAAAATTTTTTCCGGAATTTTTGTTGGACTTTTCTCGAATTACAATTTTCTTATTTTTTTTTATTTTTTACTAACTTCGCAACGCGAAAAGCGAACGGCACCAAACCAATTTAAGATTGAACTTAATTATTTTACAAAATTTTGTATTTTGTTGTTTTTTGAAATTGTTTTTAGATAATTTTTAATTGAGTTTTGAAAATTTCATTTCAAATATAGCTCGCAAGGCGAATATAAGTAATCGATTAACCTTAACAGGATGTTTACATTAATCGATTAACGTTAACAGAAGGCTCTTCTGTTAAATAACAGAATAACCAGGAAGGTGGATTAATTAATAATAATTAATTAATAATAATTAATTAATAATAATTAATTAATTAATACAAACTTCGGCGAATCAAATGTAGCTTTTTCTAGCGCGTTTGGCGTTAACCCATTAACGGCTAATGGGTATTTAAATACCCAAAAAAGTATTGACACTTTAAAAATTCTAGCTCGGGGCATGTGAGAGATATCGAGGCAAAATTTATTTCATAGTAAAGAGAAATAATAAAAATATAAGTATAAAATTTGAACAGTTTAGTTATCCTTGTTATACTTGTAGTTTTTTACAGGTGAATATCTAGCTATTTTTCTGCATACAAAATGTTATCGAAAATAGCTGAAAAATGTATGGAAATCGAAAAAATTAAATTTGAAGATAAAAATTTTTTTTTTGTTTCTTTCAACTTCTATGGTTTTCTAGGCACACATTTCCAAATTTCGTCAAAATCGTACCAGCCGATCTATGGGCAGCCATTAATGGGTTAACAGCTTGCGGCAGTGTTGCCAACTCTTCGGGACATGAAAAAGCCAAAATAGCATTTGAAAAAAGCTGAAAATAGCTTAAAAAAAAATTGTTGATAGCTAAAAAAAACGCTAGAGTAAAGGAACGATATTTTTATTAATTTAATCCAGTTTTTTGGAATATTTTGATGCAAAAAATTCTTCAAACAATTCTAGGAGTGAATGAAAAAAAAATTTTAAAAATCTCTTCGCTAATATTTTTTATGACTTTTTAAAATTTGATAAAAATTACTATTTTAACACCTATTTCCTCCTACTCATACAAAAAGTGGCTTTTTAGCAATTTTCAAAAAATCATAAAATATACCAGCAAAGTTATTTTTCATATTTTTTACAATCACTCTTAGAATTGTTTTAAGATATTTTTTACATCAAAATATTTTTTGATTGAGACCGAGGAAAAAAGTTAACAAATACACTTTTACAAAAAAATTTAAAAACTTTCCATGGGTACCTAATGGGTAAAGGAAATTTTTGCATCATTCAAACGGAATTTTAATGAATAGATGATTAAATTAAGAAATCTTCATCCAATCTTTTTTATTATACAAAAATTTGACAAAGTTAGGGGGTATGAAGAAATTAGTGGGCCACTGTATATATTTTAGGCATTTACATCTTACAATCGCGGTCGAGTATAAAACTCGATTCAATTGATTTCATAGTTAAAAACGATAAAATTAAATGCTCGTTTGGCTAATCGATTTTTTTTTGCCATTCAAATGGAAAAAATTATACAAAGTATTTAAGTGTGGCATCGTAAAACATAAAAGTACATGAATTTACCAAATGTTTTCAGAAAGCTAAAATTATTTTTGAAGTAGCTACCCGTTGTTTTACAATTTATCCCGCAATCGCCAGTTGCAACCCACTAAATCTGTCGGGAAAATAGCTAAATTGGCAACACTGGCTTGCGGTCACACTGCAGCTTTTAGTTTGATTTTATTTCCATTGAGAACGGACGCGTTTACGCACTCGCGCTTTGTGTGTTTTTTATAACAAAATTTCGTAAACAGTGAAAAAAATTGTAAATACATTTAAAATTATTTATGTGATCCATTTGCGAATTTCAAACCAAATTGCAAAAGTCTGTGACTAAATTATAATTCACTAGTTAATTTAATTAAACAATAAAAAACGCAATTTATTATTGGCATTGATTAAATTAGTGCAATGTTTTTAAATTAAAAAGTTTGTCAAATATCAGTTTCCCGTTCGCAGCCTACTTAAAGGAAGAGCCGTGTTTTCTATTTTACTTGTAAAATATCAAAATTCACACAGTTTGGGCATGAAAGAGTGAAATTTTTAAGTGACAACAACAAAGCAATGCATTCAAAGTGAAAGAGAAAACGAATTGTCAATAAGAAGAAGCAGCAGCTGTCGCGGAGAAAGGCAAGGGGGAGAAAGGGCAATATATATGTATATAACAGTAACGCGTAAAATATTTGGGAATATTGCGAGCCCAAAATGAGCGCTTTGACAACGACGCTGTCGACAAGCACAGACTACAGCAGCAGCAGCAGCAACAACAACAACAACAACAATAATAAAAATAGCAACAATATCAACATCTACAGATATGACAACAACACCAACATGTACAAATTTAAGTCGCCCATTCTTGATGATTCGATATTGCACAGCTCCAGCACCACCGCCACCGCCTCCTCAAGCTCAAGTTCCTGCTCTCCTTTGGGCTCGCCACAGCTGATCAAGAGCAACAGCTACAGCGGCACAAGCAGTTCCAATTTTCCATTGGAAGCCAGTGACACTTCCAAGAGTGCGTCGACCAATGTTGCCAACGTTGCTGTGAATACAAATGAGGAGAGCAGCGAATTCGATGCTTTCCTCATTAACGCCAGCCCTGGCAATGGCAATGAAAGTGGAAGTGGCGCGGGCAGCGTCCCTGGTCGACGCAGTATTAATCGTTCCTCCTCGTACCTGCGTCGCAACTCCTGCTGCATGCGCATCCATGCGTTTATCATGCGCAATTGGTATCTCAGCTATTTGGTGCCCATTTCCATACTCTGTCTTGTTCTGATCGTTGGCTACCTCACTCGCAATTATGCCAAAGAGCTGCTCTTTTGGATCGAGACACAGAATGGCTGGCTCATCTTTGTCATTTTCATGGCACTCTTCACCCTCGTCAGTTTCCCCATCGTTGTGGGCTACCTTGTGCTGCTGATAACTGCTGGTTACCTGTTCGGCTGGTGGAAGGGCTGGTTGACTGTGATACTCGGTGCGAATGTGGGCATTTCCATTGCTCATGCCACAATACGTAGCTTCCGGCATCGGATATCCGTGCACAAGTAAGTATCTGTAAGCAGCTGATAATGCTGCCAACTCTTCAGGGCCTGAAAAAGCTAGATCTGCATTTTAAACAAGTGGGAAAGGCTAGAAATGTTTATAGACAATATAATAATATACAATTATAAATAATTTATTTTTGTTTTAACTCATGATGGATATTGATGCATAAAAAATAATAATTTAATATTGAATTCAATTAGTCAATATTCAATTTATTTCTTAGTGTTGATTTGACAATGCTCATTTGGTTGGAAAAGCGTTCAACCTCAGCCCTAATTATGATAGCTACAATTCCCGCCAGCCGCTAATTTAATAGCGCAAATATTTGGCGGGGAAATATCTAAATTGGCAACCCTGATAATGACGCTAGTTTATTTACATAATTATGTATTTAATGTTAACTTGGGCAGATTTTAAAATTATGTATATAATTCAAGAAAATAAAATTTTAATTTAAAAATAAAAATAACGAGATTTTTAATAATTAAAATATTTAAAAATAAAGAATAATAAGTTCAATAAATCTATGGATTGATGTTTTCGCTCGGTTTTCCTAAGAATAATCGATTGTTTTAAGTGACATTTTAAACAATTGTCATTTAGTTGTAGCTCGTCATATATTTTTACCGAGTTTGTTTACCAGATTAGTAGCTGCAATTATGTTAAGTGTAATAACAAAATTTAAAAGTATTCGACCGCGTGTCAGTTTAGCTATACCTCAAAGTCCAATAATCTGTTTGGAAAGCAGTGCGGGCGTCCTCCAACCAGCACCAAAAACCATTCCCATTTCCGAATTCGTCAAGCAGTGTAAACCCTTGTCCATTCCGGAGTTGCGTCAAGGTCGAGCAAAGGAGACAACAGCTAAATGGACAGTTGGAGAATATTTAAAAGGAGATCCGCTGAGTGCGGAGTCCCTGGTGCCGGAGGAGATTCACCAGCATCGTTCGATAGTCATGGATTTTCTTAGCAAGGAGAGGATGAAACGAGGACACACGCATGTCCTGATTGTCGCTGGAGCGGAAGCTGTTCCAGGTTATCCCTTTCGTCAGAGGAGTGAGTTTCTGTATCTCTGCGATTGCCAGATTCCAGGTGCTGTGCTCGTGCTGCTGCGAAATCGACGAATGGAGCTGTGCACGGTGATCTGTGAGCCGAGGCGGGAAAAAGAGATGGATCCGACGCTGGCCAAGATCGCCTGCAAGCGTTACAATGTCGACCAGATACTAACCTTGCCGCAACTGAAGCAGTTGCTCTGCCGGCGTTGCAGCTATGCGAGTGTCAAATTGTGGTACACTCTGGACAAAAGTGCACTAAGTAGATACATCTGTGAATTGGCCGATCTTCTCAGGGTCTCCATAGACTGTCCACGTCATGTGATGCAATATGCGAGAAGTTTCAAATCTCCCAGAGAAATAAAAACCATTCGACGTGCCCATGCCATAGCTGCTCAGTCAATGGAGGAGCTAATCTCGGAGCATACACCTCGACAGTCCTTGGAACAAATGCGATCTTTGTTCACTCACAAATGTCAGCAGAGATTCGCCCATCAACCGCTGCCCTATGAGCCAAAATTAGCCAATGGATTTGGAGGCATGTTGCTAATGGATGCGGCTTGTCAGTATGCTGGCTATTGTGGTAGCCTCGCCAGAAGTTGGCCTATCTGTGGACGCTTCACTCCGCCCCAGAAGGTCATCTATAATACGCTCCTCGAACTGCGCTACAAGTTGTTTTCATTGGTCGGCAAATGCGATTCCATTGTCCGTACGCCGAGGGAACTAAATGTCGTTTATTTGACACTTCTGGCGGAGCAATTAAAGGAGCTGCGTGTTCTGCCCTCCAATATGAACCATGTGTCGGATATACTTAGGGCAACTGGGAAATTTAATTGTTTTCCCAGACTGATTAAGCACATTGGCTTGGACGTGGAAGAAAGCAGCGAAAAACTGCTCAATCATCCCATAATGCCAGGCAATGTTCTTTCCTTTCAGCTGTCCATTTGTATACCTCAGGATTGTTATCAGGCCTATCCGGAATTTCGTGGGGTGCGCTGCGTTCTGGCCGATAGCATTTACATCACAGAGGATCATAAAGTGGAGCTACTCACTGGAGATTGCACCTCCAATGGACGTAATGTCGAAAAACTACGGAATAAAAGGGCCGAACGTATTGCGAATTAAATTGCCCCGATTTTAGGTTCCAACTAGGTGACGTCGATTCCTAGACGGGGTTAAAGGTGCTTTAGTTGTCTTAAAATTGTACTGTTTACAGGCTTGATAAGAGGCATTTGTGATAAGGCATACATATGTACATATATCAAAAACTAATGCTAGAAATTTTTGCTTTGTTTTGGAAATCAGCAAAGCATTAAAAATCAATGTATCATGTGTCTTATAATTCTATTATTATTATTTTTTTTTAAATAAAAAAATACGATTTTTAATTACAAAATATACTTACTTTGATTCAGCGTGCTTTATATTGTCTACTGAATTTAAACCTTATTTTATGCATATTTATTTAAATTGTATGTATTTCTAAAAAGAGCATTGGTTTATTATAAAATATATTAATAGCAGTGTCGCAACGCCATCGCTATAAATGGACAGCCCTCTATAAATAAGTTGCCAGGGCTCTATCAAAATCTAGACAGATTAATCAAAATACATATGGGTCTTTCCAGGATCGAGAACTAGACAAAATGGCAAAAATTAACCTTTTCAAAAATGTTTGTTTTTCGTGATTAATACATTTTATCTACAACTTTTTTTTTAAATTAAAAGCAAGATTTAGGAACTTATCGTTTTCGAATTGCGAAAAAGAAGGGATTCGTTTTTGACTTCATCTTAAAAAATGCGAAAGTCAGTTAAAGGTGGCGGGTAATTTGGAAGAAAATACTCTTAAACCACAATAAAATAATGTAGCTTTCCATTTAAAGGAATTATATTAATATATTACTATTATTTTATTTATTTTACAAGTTTTTTAGTGATTTGTAACGCGACATTCCACCTAGTTTGTGCCAAAAATTTGTTCATCAAATTTTATTCGATATATTGAAAACAGCTTGTAAAACTTGTTTTAAATTAAACATTTATTTCTGTGTAAGGAAATGGTTCATGTAACAATCTTACTATCTTACTTACTATCTTAGAATACAAACGCTCCATTTTGGAAGTCAATTTTTAAGAAATATAGAAAAAGTGAATTTTTATTCCTATGTAGAATGTTCATCCTAGTGAATTTCTTCTAGCGTATATTGCTTAAATAAATAACAAAAACAAGCATTTTAAATAAATAACTTGAATCCATTTTTGGGAGATAATTTCACAAGATGTGAGTTTTTTTTTTTATCAATTTTACGTTTTTGGGCGAGGTGGACCTTTTATGGAAATGCCCATATTTATTTGCTTGCAAGCATAATTCAGTGCTGCCAATTTGACATTATTTGACTAAATGGCCACACAACTGTTAGATATCTGCAAAATAGATGAACTTCATTTTTAGCATTAAAATGTTAAATGTGGTATAAGGTATTAAGTTGTTTAACTTTATCTTAAATACAAGAAACTGAAATAATACTTATTATTACCTTATTATACTTAAACATTTCAAACCTGTATGTAAAAGCGTAACAGCAATCATTAAGAGCTATGCCTCTTATCAAATGGTGAACATTATTTTTTTATTTATACTTTAGTTACTCAAGCGAAACGTTATATGGTTCAAGTGCTTTATCAGCCAATAAAAGAGACGCTATAAATAACAATAGTCTATAGCAACTACTTGTATTTAATGTGATGTATTTCAACGTTTATGGCAGCATTTGCAATTCATTAATTTCTTAAACACGCTTCGATACTCGAGGAAATTAGATACGTAAATAGGAGACGTGGAATTGTAATGGTTTCTCCTATTTCTGGAGTGCATTAACTTTTTTGACACACAATTACGATTAATTAAAGCAAACAGGCTTTCATTAAATAAAGCAAAAGATAATTATCAGCAAATCAGACAAGTGATTAGCAAATTACCATAAATTATAGCGCGAACGGTAAATTAATGCCTATAACATGCCCAAAATTTAGCCAAGTTCATTTGGGCTGCAGGGTGATAAACTGGTTTACTGACTGTGGCAGCGGTTGATTGACTCTAATTGAACTGTGATTACCCTTGATAAACACATAAATGCTTAAATTATAGGCGCCTGGCCAAGAAGGTTCAATGTTACATATTCGTGCATAAAGTAATTACAAAGTTAAATGTGTTAATAAGATAAGACCAAGCAGGAGTTAATGTATTATCGTTAGGATGAGGGATCAAATATATAGCAACTACAGATACAGATATGATTCAATATTCAATATGATTCAATATTGATAGAGTTTTATTTTTAAATTATTCGCGATCTATAATTTGTGTACTATAATTTACAGTATAAAGTTTTTTATTGAAAATTAGTCAAAGATTTTTTATATATTAACCAAATTGATTGTTGATATTATCACTGTTTCTCTACATTAAATAACTAAAGTCCATTTTAGATATTTTATCAAAATAAATTTAATTAAAATAAACTTCACTCAAGTCTTAAAATCAGCGTTGAACTGGCTCGAAAGTGCTTTGAAAATGGTTCCATGTCATAGATATGTATAATACTTAGCATGCAGTTTGTTGGTAACAAGTGAAATGAATGTCCGGTTTGGGCCCAGTTGAAAGCTGGTTCTGTAACTGTATAAAGCAGCTGCCGAATTGAGAGAAATATGTGGTTTACTAACAGGTTTCCGCTATGAGTCTGAATTGGAACTAGTTCATGACAAATTCAGATAGTTGATTGATTTAAAAAAATTCAAGTGTCATTTCTGATTAATATAGACAATAAAAATCAAACATTTTTAAGATTTTCTAAGTTTTTTCTTTATGAATTCATATGTCGATTTCAACATGACTTTATTTATATGTAATTCTTATTTTAGTATTTCTCTTGCACGTTTTCTGCGTTGATATAATTGCTTATTTTTGTTGTTATTTTTGCTTGATGCTATTTTCAGATTGATCAAAAATGAGACTGGACGAGCGATATTGCGAGTTATATCTGGACCCAAGGCATTTCGAGTTGTTCTATTTACGCGTTTAACGCCGATACCATTTGGATTGCAGAATGTCATATTTGGAGTAAGTCTGACCAGAAATCTATACTATATAGATATAAATATATGTTCTTCCTATGTCTCCAATACATATTTATAGTCTTGTCGCTTCAGGTTTTCTGAACTCACAGAATTTCTCAACTGGGAGACAACCTTTTAAAATGTTTACAACTTTCAACTTGCGACTATCAGTCAGGGACTCTAGACATACATATGTATATGTATGTATATATATTTATGTCTATACATAGACATCTGTACACATACATTTAGCCACGTATTTAATCATTCACATTTGTATGGAAACGTCTGTTTGCATTTCGTTCAGTTCGAGTTTGAGGCAAGTTTTGTGTATTTATTCGCTTATTTACACATTTGGAATACGTTCTCGCTTTTTGAAATTACGTCAATTAATCAGTTTGTTCAACTACCCTAATAAGATTGTAAAATTAAAAACTGTGTCTGTATTAAATTCAGAGTGACAAATCAGTTTTGAAATTAGTCACATTTACGTTTATATAGGAGGAAAATAAATAAGTAAAAATCAATTAGACAAGCTTTTAACTACTGGCAAATACAATGTATATAGCTAAAAATACGTTTAAGATAAGCATGACTTCGGTCACTGACATACCTTCCATAACTTTCTACATCACAGGGTATAACAATACATAACACAGCTGTAAAGTTAATGAAAAATTGAACTTGAAATTTGTGCAAACTGGTTTTGATGACCGTTGAAAGGTTTTTTAAGCTTGAAAAGTCATTAAAGATACAGAAAGAAATGTAGTTACTGAAAATTGCAGCTACTTTTATTTGACAGACGAAATAACATAATAAAATCTTTATTTATACGCCCTCAATTCACACCAAAATTTGAAACTTGTACAATTTTTACAGATTAGTTCAATTAAGGCACGAGATTATCATGTGGCAACATTTCTGGGTCTGTTGCCCGCCCAGACGATCAATGTTTATCTGGGCTCCACGCTGCGCTCCATGCACGAGGTGCTCAATGACAACGATACCAAATTGACGGGCTACATAAGCTTCGTGCTCGAGGTGAGCGTCTTAACCAACTTTGTATACTAAGTATAAGTACATGTACATATCATGTTTGACTTTTAGATTACCCGATAAGTTTGTCTTATAACTATTGTTCAGCTTGAATAGTAATTTTTGATTTGCTTTATTGATTTTCTGACTGACAGCTGCTCCCCCAAAGTAAAGTAATGTGTTAGTTTTCATTCTTCTTGCCTTGCGTGCTAACTTTTTCATTTTTCGTGGCCTTTTCCTTGATTGCACAAAAGTGCAAAGTTTAGACTTTTGACTTTCGTGGGGTCCCTTAATAGTCGAAAATATTTCAAGGCAAATAGAAAGTTTTAATGTCAAGGAAAGAGCTGCTTGCTTTAACGATAACAAACGGGAATTTTTTTATTATTATTCTTAGAAGCTGACTTATCATCTCTTTTTACTACAAAGTTTAAAAAAATGTGCACAGACAACAAAAGTAAATTTTTAATAACAATGGTAAAAGTTTAAAAATGCAAAAAAGAGAGCCAGAAGTTTTTAATATAGACACATTATAACAAATCAATCTAAAGAATTAACACATTATTAAATTCCCAATTAGATTACGAGAAAGTCTTTATTTAGTTAGTTAATATATGTTCGATTTGCCATCAGTGTTATCTATTGAACCAAAAACTTTGCCGTCAGTTTAATTTGTTTCAGCAATTCTAAAATTTGCATTAGGTTAAAGGTTTTATTGTTAGTCATAAATTGTTTGCTTATTTGTATTTGTATTTTCCATTTCGTTTGCTCATTTGCTGTAACTGCCTGAAAGTATGCAACATTTTTTTTACTTAAAGTACAGTATTTAAAACAAAAATTTCCAGCCTACATTTTTTAGAACAATGAATGAATTTGCATTGAGTAAATTATTTTAGCTGTTCGTATAACCAATAGTGAACAAATTTATTTGTTTGCTAAATAAATTGTTAGCCTTTTTTTGTCATTAAAAGAAACAAGTTCTGTGCGGTATTCATGAATTATTCATTGCTTTCAAGTTTTACAATTTTTTATCAGTAAGAGTTTTTTAAAGATGCTTAAAATTTTGTCCCTTTTTACTTTTCCTGCAATAGCCTGAAAGTATGCAGTATTTTTTAACTTTTTGTTTTAATTTAAAGTGCATAGTTTTTAACAAATAATGACGGTTGTCCAAACTAAAACATTTGTATAAATTTAATAACAGTTTTTATTCATCACAAAATATTTTTAAAATCACCTGACTATGATTTTTTTTTTTTCGTTCATATCAATTAGGTAATTTGTGGTGTTGCGTTGATGTTTTGGGTGGTTCAAAAGGCGCGCAAAGAGCTGTCGGAAACACTGATGGAGTCGGATTACGGCAACGATGGCAAACCCATCGATATACAAGTATAGCAGGAACCGGAGGAGATCTCAACCCTGCCCTGACCCCCAGTGACTGTCGTTGATAGTGGTCTCTGCCAAATCGAATTGGAATTGTGTTGAATATATGAATAGGTCTTCTAGTAGTATTAGTTTTGCATTACGGAATAATTAAATTATTTAATAGTGTAGTGATAATGTTAAAATTGAAAGCATACCAAAAGAAATTGTCGCAAAATATTTGTTAATTAATAAAGTTTTAATGAAAATGCTGTGCCTAAAATATTAATATATACATACATAGACAAAATAAATATATATACAATTATATAGAAAGTTAACTAAATTTAAGTTATATATATACCTCGCTCAATGTTATTGGAATGTAATGAAAAATGCTCACAGTTTGCTCTTAGATTCTAATTGTGGTCTCTGAACTCCAAATTGTGCTCAATTTTATCGAGTTATAGTTAAAAATAAATATATGTTATACAAACTTTGTAAACTAAAATCTTAATTGGAATGTTAGGAACGTTCTCTAGTTGAACTAGTTCGCCAACTGCGTTGTCTTTTGTTCATGTGTTGTTCGAAAGCAGTTTCCAAAATGTTTAAAGTAAATTCCACATCCTCATAGCTGATGCACATGGGAGGTCTAAAGCTGAGCACCTGCATAAAAGTGGAAAAAAAATAGATATTATTTATGGTACATCATTTGAATTTATTAATAAAAATAGAATACATACTTGTAGTTAGGAAACTTGCGTATGAACATGAGTTAGAGTACCCCAAAAGTGTTTAGGAGGTAGTATTAGATCATGGTTTTTAAATGAAATGTGTAAATACAATATATAAATGAATAATAAAGAAAAAACTGATTTACACTTTCGAGAATTAGAATTTAAGAATTAGTCTTTGATTTCTCTTTATTTTGTTGATTTGCGATTGAATTTTTTACATAAAACTATACTATAAATGCATGAAAAATACAAAGTTCTAGCTTTGGTTTAGTTATTTTTGCCAATTTCTATAGATTATTTTTGTTTGGCCAATGTATCCGCGATAGCACGACCGAGAACATCCACAGCAAACTTGACATCGGCATGGGTAATGCACATGGGAGGCTTAATGCGTAGGACCTGCAAAAGATTGGGGTTCAGTGATGAATGGGGATAGGAAAAGATAGAGAAATGGAAATAATATGCCAGTAAATAGGGCTGATTAGTATTTAAAATAAGGCCTAAAACAAGAAATAAATCAAGCAATATATGCGCAGCCAACTTAATAAGCAGGTTTTAGGCGTTGCCAGATCGCTGATGCAAATTAAAAGCAAAAGGTTGTGTGAATCTTGGAGATAGGAAAAGATATGGAAATGGATATAATATGTAAATAAATAGTGCCAAGTTGTATTTAAGATGAGAAAGCATGCTCAAAAGAATAATTAAATCAAGCAATGCAGGCGCAGCCAACTTAATAAGCAGATGTGTTTTAGGCGCTGCCAGATCGCTGGAATCACTTACATTGCCATGCAGACCGCCGCGTCCAAAGAGCACGCCCATATCCTTGCACGTCTCCCAGATCTCTAGCACATGTGGCGCCGCCAGAGGAGCTCGAGTCTCCCGATCTGCGACGAGTTCCACACCAATCATCAAACCCTTTCCACGCACATCGCCAATGAGATCGTAGCGCTGCTGCAACTCCCCTAGACTCTTGAGGAAATAGGTGCCCACGTCGAGGGAGTTGCGCTGCAGTTGCTCCCTCCTCAATGACATCCAGGACAGCGATGCCCACAGCACTTGCCATGGGATTACCTCCATAGGTATTGAAGTGCAGGGCCATTCCCAGAGTGGCGGCAATTTCAGGTGTTGTGACAACGGCGGCCAGGGGGAAACCATTGCCAATGCCCTTGGCCATGGTGACAATGTCCGGGTTGTAATCGTGCCCCTGGAATCCCCAGAAGTGTTCACCAGTGCGTCCAAATCCAGTCTGCACCTCATCGGCCACAAAGACTCCGCCATTGGCACGAACCAATTCGGCTGCCCGCTTCAGATAACCCTTGGGAAACTGAACAGTGCCGCCAACGCCCTGAATGGACTCGGCAAACATGGCTGCCACCTTGCCACGTGGCAGCGAGTACTTGAATGTCTGCTCCAACTCATTGTAATACTCCGATCCCGCCTGGCAGCTATCAGGAGCACAATTGCAGCTGCGTGTTGTCTGCACGGGCGAATCCCGGCAAGCGGAGCCACCCCAAATGCCCTGATACGGATCTGGATTCATGACATGCAAGATGCCATTGTTAACACCCGGCAGGGGGTATCTCCAAGTCGAGTGTGCCGTTAGACCCATCGTATAGGGCGACATGCCGTGATAGCCATTGCGGAAGGTCAAGATATCCTGGTTGCCCGTATACAGACGCGCCATCAACATGGCCAGATCATTCGCCTCCGAGCCGGAGTTGACAAAGCATACGCTCTTCAGATTACCCGGAAACTTGGCCACCAAACGCTCTGCATATTCGTGAATCTTTGGATGCATATAAATGTTGGTAGTGTGCCACAATTTGGAGGTCTGCTCCGCCAGCGCCTGGTTTACTTTTCTGAAAACAAAAGAGGCATTAACTTCTAGCTAGTGATGTAAGTCCAAGCATTGAATGGAGTTTAAAATCCAAATTTAAAAAACCGACGAAAAATTAATCGAGTTGACGATAGATCTCCAAATATAACCGATATATCGAGATTTTCAAAAAAAAAACAAATTTAAAAGAGAACATAAATATTAAGTACACGGGTAAATTTTGACCTGTAAGCTGCCAAGTCGAAAATTAAATTCAAACTTTCATAGCTTTGCCAAAATTGATCAGTCTAAGCCAGCGGTGGGCACGCAGTGGCTCCGGGAGCAGCAATTGCTTCCAACTATTCTGATGCCTATTCGGCACAAAATATCAAAACTAATTTCCAGTTTATGAGGAATCAACTCCTATGATTATTTAAAATAACTTATTTTGATTAAGAAGTTACACCTACGGATGACAGTGACCGACAGATACGGTAACGATGCCTCCAAACATGTCCAGGTAGCGACGACCCTCATGATCGTACAGCCATTGCATATGTCCGGCATGAATGACCAGTGGCTTCTTAAAATGCGCCGACAAATTGGGTGTCAAATGCGTCTTACGTGTCTCCAGAATCTGCTCATAGCTGGGGCCCTTATAGGCAGCTGGCCTATGATCACTGTCAGGCATCTCGTTCTGCACCTGCGACATCACAGCTGGAGCTGCTTTTGAGTGCAACGTGGAGCTGGCGCGGCTCAGCGTGCATCGTGTGTGGGCTAGAAGGCAGAGAAATACGTAGCATTTAATTAATATACGGTATTTCATAGGAATATATACTATATTAGCAATTTAAAAGGTTCCCAGATACAAAATGAAATAGATCTTTTATCATTTTTATACCCGCTACTTAAAAAATAAGTAAAGGGGTATATTGTATTCGTTGAAATGTATTTTACAGGAAGAAGGAAGCATCTGCGACCCTATAAAGTGTATATATTCTTGATTGGCATCAACAGCCGAGTCGATATAGACATGTCCGTCCGTCCGTGCACAATTTGGCACACAGACTTCTATAAACACCACGCAGATCAAGTTTGTTTCAAATTTTTGCCACGCCCCTTTCGCGAAAAGCCCAAAGTTTTCAAGATATTAGGATTTTGTTTACTAATAAACGTTAACTACTATTATTACCTATCATCCTACTTAAGCACAAAAAGATCGGACAAATAGAACTGATTAAAGTTTTTAGGCAATATAAGTGCCTAAATGCATGCTTTTAACGAATATTTTACATTTACTTAAATAATTAACGAATCCTATGGTCGGGAGCTCGACTACAGCCTTTCCACTTGTTTAAAAATGGAGTTGTTTTTGGCATTTGCACCAAACACTTTTTAAAATAAACTTCCTCATTTTATTCAATTTATAAATTATTAAACTGTATTTTATTGCTAAATTAATAATTACAAAATGCACATTTAAATCGTGCGGGTAATAAAAAAAGTGAGTGCACACCCACAAGGTGAAAAATTATCAGCTGAAATACATAGAGTTACCAAGAAAACTCAGAATATAAATAAATGAGAAATATCTGATTTAGAAATTATTCATACATTTTTTTTTTCTTTTTTTTTTTAATTGACGGGTACATTTTTGCGTTTCATTCCTAGGAATTTAAAAACACATGCTTGTTTACAATGAAAGTTCTAATTATGTGACAGGTCGGTGACTCTAACCACTGAGCCACCGGAACACACACACTTTTGCCTCCTTAACTACTATGGATATTACGCAGCTACCTTGCAGACCGGACGTTTAATGTTGTATTAGATGGTGCGGAATCCAGTGTGAGGACTATACAAGCTGGAGTACCACAGGGCAGTGTCTTAGGGCCCACTCTTTACACCCTCTTCACTCACGACATGCCCACTGGTTCAACTATCCCCATTGATGACTCGAATGATCTTCTCATCGCCACCTATGCAGATGACACGGCAATCTTGGCCAGGAGTAGTCGCATTTCGGAAGCCGCTGATGTCCTGCAGCATTAAAATCAATGCAAGCAAGTGCGCCAATGTGACCTACGTTCTGCGCGTTAACCTCTGTCCAGGCGTCTTCTTGCAGGGCCAGAGGCTGGAACATCTCAGCAGCTATAAGTACGTGGGAGTACACTTGGACCATCATCTTACGTTTGCCAAGGTGAAGTTGTATAAGACCTGCATTACTCCCTCCTGGCGATATGGCTTGCAAGTATACGGAATAACTGCTAAAACCCCTCTGGGCAGAATCCGCATACTACAAGCCTAAATCCTTCATCTAATTTGTGCGTCTAATTTGGTATGTTAGGACTGCAAATATTGAAAACGATCTGCGAGTCCCTAAAATTGGGGATATCCTACAAAAACAGACCGCGCAGTACATCCAGCGTCTAGAAAATCACATAAACCCATATGAGAAGAAGACTGAAGCGACATCCCCCAATAGACCTTGCCACTAGGCAACTTTGTTAGATCTTTCATTTGAATTTAAATAGCATTACCTAGCCTTTAGACTCAGTTGTATTAGAAGATAGCATATAAGTTTAATTTAAGTGGTTGTAAATAATAACAGAATAATTAAATAAGCGATTTGAAAATAAAAAAGATTAAAGTTTAAAAAAAATATTTAAAATTTATTTAAATAAGTATCGGGTATCCTACTATAGCCTTTCCTACTTGTATTTTTACTTTACACTTTCCAAACTTGTTTTTTAAAATTTAATATCTTCCGATTTTACTTTTATTTAAATCTTTACAAATTTTCAGAGCAATCTTAAGTAATTAAGCAATCTATTAACAAACTTTTTATACATAAGTTTTAATTTTTACTAAGATAAACTGATTTTATTGCAATTAAAACACTACTTTTTAAATACATACTTATCACAATCAGTTAATTAAGGTGCATTGTTAATAATGATAACAATAAAAAAAAACTGTCAACCTAAACGAAAATTATCAGATCGAATACATTCATAAGAAATTCCCACGTAAACAGAAAACACTTGCACATTTTCAGGTAGGTCAAGTGTGAGAGCAGTTAATATTTATGTGTTTTGCGATTATCTCAATAATCTCGCGACTTTCCTGTGACAGTCTGAATGAAACACGTGACCAGCCAGTGACAGTCAGATCGTGAGACAATCAGAAAGTCAATTCATTGAGGTCCATTCCAGAATGTAAATTGGAACTGGAACTGAAAAAGTGTGAGTGGGTCGGTCGCTTGAAAGAACCACAAAGTAAATTGAAACCGTAGCGCTGTATTTTTTATGGCGCAGTTTCCTATATCAATATCATAGACATATATGTAATAATATTGTATGCATATTTAATGAATTAATTACAACAAATGTCAGGTAAAGTGTTAAGTAACTGAAGTCAATTAATTGTTGTTTAGTGCGCACAAATATTTAAACATTGTTGGCGCTTTGAGTTCCTTCAACTTTTCCACTTAATTAAGTCGTTAAATTAAGTTTAAATTATACGCTTATGCAGAGTTCAAGCATTGTTTAAACATTTCTATTTTTAAGGTTTTAATGCCAACAACAGGCCATTATTTTATTATAGACGCTCTTCTGATAAGTATGCTGATAAGTAATACCCCCCGTAGTTGGTTATACTCCAATATTAACTAATTATGCAACTCTTATCACTGTATAAACAACAACAACATTTGAGAGCACCTGTTGAATTATCAGCTCTTGCTTATCACTCCGCGGTCCACGCTTGCTGGCGAGTTTAGACCTCCAGCATATTCACACAACATTGTCGGGCTTCCTTATCACGCTCCGGATTTATGTGCGCAATTTAAGATCGCAACGGTCAATGCCATTTCTATTGAGTTTGAATTCAAATTAATGTTTCTAATCGATAACAATATATCGATAGCATTTTCCAGCAATCTTCGACAAAATGCATGTCCTGGAAAGCTCTAATTGACAGCAACTCTCTCTCTCTCGTTTTCTTATCAGTTACATCTGAATAAGAGTGTAATTATTAGATACGTTTTATCAATAAAATGCAATTAAGTCTTTATGCAAATATAAAAAAACTAAGTGTGTTGATTAGAAACCTTACTTTATGAGCACCATAGATAGCTGATAATTATTGCATTTGACGTAAATACATATTTAATCCAATAATAACCCAAAAAAAATTATTAACGCTATAATTGGAATTAATCAAATGTGCTATAAATAAACAAATTAAAACTTATAAAATTCCAAGAAATAAAATCACTTTTCACGGCTGAGAAAACACAAGGAAAGTTTATATTTAAAAAATTAAATTCTTTACCCAATAAACATAATCACAGAACAAACACATGTTCTTGGATACACCTATCTTATATACATATGTATATTTGTAGTATAGTATATACATAAATACATATGTATTTTATTTAATTATACTCACACAATAATATTTTCGACATCATTATGTTAATTCTATATGCTTTCCGGATTTTTATTTATGCAAATGCTGCAATTTAAATGTCACACTTCCTGATTAATTAATTTACAATTTCTCAGTGCACTTGTGCGTAGGGAGCAATGATTAACGGGTTCTATGATGAGGCCGATCTCGCACGACTCGAATGCAAACGAACCGCGTGTAACGACGTCAAAAACGAAACTAAACGAAATGAAATGGAAATCCAGCGACCGGCATCGTTGCCGCTCGTTGGAATCGTAAACATTCCCAAAACGCGTGAGATTGGAAGCGTGTGTGTAGTAAAGTAAGTGTGGAGCAAGTGGAGAGCGAGAGAGCGTATGTAGATTATTGCTGGCTTATCTGTTGGTAGTTCTACAATGTCAAGGTTATGATTGCGCTAATACAGGTACAAAAATACGAAAATTCTACATTCTCTTTTAGTAAAAAGTCCTCTTACTTTCAATTGATTTGTAATGAATATTTTAAATATATATTTTCAACTTAAACTCGATATAATTTTACTTATGATAGTTGTAAACGAAGGTTACAAAGCGATCCATTTCCGCAAAACACAAAAATAATATCTGTTCAGGTATGTACCTAAATCAATTTTAATATTTATCTCGCTCTGCAAATCCACATCCCAGAATTTCCGTCCGTTCCAGCCTTGCAGCCTTATTGGGAAAGCAAGTGATGCCCGCTGTAAGTGGACAGTTCTCTTAATACTATGTGGAAACAAATTCAGCCTCTCAGCTTCTCTTACAAACACTCACACATACTTGCATACATATACTCACACTTAGCCACCAGTGTGGGAGCTGAGCACACTTGTCCCCAATGGTACAAACGCACCAAAATAGGTACATTTTTAAAGTGTACACTAAAAAGAAAATAAGAGAAGACTTGGTTGACCAGCATATTTGGTACACATTGATCAAAACCGGTACTTTTTAAATGATCATCTATTGATATATTTGTAAAATAAATTGCAAGATATTCTTTTTTCTCACTATTTTATTTCATTTTGTTGTTGTTGCGGTTAAAGCACAATCTACGAACACAAGTGCACAAGTTGTTGTTTATTTTAGTTTATATGTAATTTAATATACTTGTATGCATTTTGTTTTTAACAAAATATATTTACGCTGTCTGTTGGAGGCTTTGCTGATTATTAATTATTATAAATATTCCCTTGTTAGCAGATCCAAAAGTTGTTTTTAGTTAATGTTGCAACTGTGCTGTGTGTTTGTTGATTTTTTGTTGCTTTTCAATTTTATAGATTGTTATTGTTTTCATTTTTCGATAATTATACAAACATTTTGTTACTTATACAACACAATTTTAAATATGCTACACTTTGTTATAGTACAATTTATATATATATATATATTCCGTTGATTCAAAACAACATCATGATGCTCCTCCAACTCTCGTATCCTTCCAGTTGGAATCCTTCACAGCTTCGATATATATAAAAAGATATACATATATATATAAATTGGGGGATTGGGAGTTACTAAAAACAAGCGCTAGGTGGCGTCGATTGGCGGCTTTAAAAGATTATACAAAACAAAATCGGAGTAAAAAGCACTTTCTAAAAAAACCATTATCCTCATCATCACATCCTAAATATCATCAAAACAACAACTGTGGCTATTAATTAAAATCGGTGTACGGATCGGGATTAGGACTTCGTGGCGTCGTTGCCGCTGCCGATGGATGCTCCAGATTAGCCGCCATTTGACGCAAATTATCCACGCCCGCCAGCAATTGCCTAAGAATGCGAATAGGATCAGATACATACATCAGATACTTTAGATATAGTTTCATTTTCAATACTCACCTCAAGTTCTGCTCGGCATTGTCGGCGGCGCGCAGCAAATCCCTTGACAATTGATGCGTTCTGGACGGACGCGATGTGTTGCTGCTACTGCTGTTGCTGTGGCTGCTGCCGGGAGTCATCACCGAAGCAGCTGCTCCAATCTGCTCGCCGCCATCGCGCAGGGCAAGCAATTCCGCCTGCAAAGTTAACAATAACGATTATAGATTGTACAATGAGTATTAAGAAAATGTAAATTTTAATAAACAAATTTTAAAATTATTTCTTATGGTACCTTATACGAATTCCGAAACTTTTTTAAGGAATTTAAAAAAAAAGAAAAAAAAGCAAGAATAAAATTTTAGGAATCCAAAATTGGCAAGAAAAAATTAGGAATTTCAACTAAGAAAAATATTCAGATATTCGATATTCGTATATAGAATCATTTTTTATATTTTACTATACAAAAAAAACTAAGAAATAAAAGCTAATTTTATTTTTTTTTTTAACTCAGAATAACTCTTAATTTATATTTTGCAGAACATCAAAATTCTTTTAAAATAAATCGAATTTTATAACTCTATTTTAAAAACTTTAAAATAAGAGTTAAGCTATAATTTAAAAGTTAGAAACTAAATTTTTCTAATATTCAAAATATTTAATTTAGATTAAAAAAAATTAAGAAAGAGTTAAATTTTTATTATATTTAAGAATCACTTTAATTTAATTTAGCTGTTATTTAAATTTTTGTATTTAAATCAATTTTTTTAAATTTATTTTTTCTCCAGGGCATCCCATAATAATAAAATATATAATAATATCTAATATAAAAAAAAAATAATAATAAAAGAAATCATTCTTTCCTGGACACCTCTTTAAAAATGTACATACAGCACAAATTAGGTATTTTTTTAATTATTCATCAATATTTAAAAAATGTTGACTGAATTAAAAAAGACAGATGGTAAGTTATGAAAAAATAAATACATATGGGCATTTCCAAACTCGCGCACGGGACATTCGTACACATTCAAAGTAAAAAAACGGTAAAAAGGAAACGGTTTTTTTTTTGATGAAGGGCTTAACATATAGCATTTGATTAGCTCTTTCATTGGTGCAAAGATTGATTTTGGGTAATTTTTATCTTTTAAGATAATAGCAAAATTCAAGTGATTCGCACGGGACACAAAACGGAAGTGACTTGTGAGGTCAACCAATTCAAACGCCAATTTCAGCGAATCCAGAGGCAATATTTTAATGCAACTTATTTTTAACTCTTGTGCATTGATGCCTCTTAAAAATGGTTATGATTTTTTTCAAAGATGACTGTCACTTTTTTTTAAATTCAATTTGACGTATATTCGCACGGGACATCGCGCACGGGACATTTTTTACCATCACTATTTTTATGTTCTTTCTGTCTCTCTATTTTTAAATTTTATATCCAAAACAGCCCGAAAAACTTATTTAAATTAAACTTTCAATATATTTCTTTGAATTAAAATGGTTCATGTTATAATTTTACTGTCCTACTTAGTGTAATCGTTAAAACACAAACGGTCCATTTTGGAAGTCAATTTTTAAGAAAATTGACATAAATATGGAAAAAGTGAATTTATTCCCATGTAGAATCTAATCTTCATCCTATTGAATTTCTTCTAGTGTATATTGCTCAAATAAATAACTTAAATACATTTCTGGAAGAAAATTTCAAAAGATGTGAATTTTTGATCAATTTTACGTTTTCGGCCGCGGTGGACCTTTCTGTGGAAATGCCCATATAACAATTATAAAAGTCTTTGTCCCATAATGGTCTCTATAATAAGATTAGTCGATCTTAAAGGCATCTACACTGCTATTTTTGTTAACACAGCTTTATCTGAGATTTTCTTATTTATCCAGATACATTTTTTCAATACACATATGCTACCCCTATTCCCTGGCAACTCACCTCCAGCTGTGCCACCTGCCGTCGCAGTCGTTGTGTGGTTTGTGTGTGTGTTGCCGCCGCCAGCGTCTCTCGACGCCGTGCATCCGTCAGCAGCAGCAGCTGCTGCTCCACATCATGGACACGACGCGTTTGGCTGCTCAGCTCGACGCGCGTCTCTTGGAGTTCGCGTTGCAAGCGCTCGTTCTCCTGCCGCAACGTGGACAGCTGCATGGGACCGCCATCTGCCTCCTGTGGCGGCGAGTCTATGGAATTCGAGGGCAGTCCAATGGCCACATCCGCCAGCCGCTGAGATGAGTGCAGTATCGGGCCGTCGGATAGAAAATCGGGCAGCATTTTGCCCGTCGAGCCGGTTGTCTCGCTAGCCGCTGGCAATGATTGCGCAGCACTGGGCAGTCCAGCGTCGGGCAGAAGCAGCGCTCCGCCGCCCACAGCGCCGCTGCAGCTGGGCGCCTCGGCGGCGCCAAGCGGGGAGTTGGGCGGCGAGCTGAGATGCGCCTCCTGACACCAGGCGTCCGACAAATGATCCTGCACAAAGTCAGGCAGCGCCGAAGCGGCACCGGCACCGGCCACGTTTGACGTGTCCAGCGGCAGATCGAGCTTCATTTTGGGCGCTGTGGCCAACACCAAACGATTGGGACGCAACGCAGGCCGGCGACGGGGCGACGAGGACGAGGCAGCGCAAGCGGCATGTGGAGGCGGCATATCATAGCTGGAATAGGAGCGCGGCACGTAGCGTGAGTTGCTCGCCGGCGCGTGCAGATTCGAGGCGGACGAGGGAAAGATATCTGCGGGCGGAGTAGAAGCAAATAGTGGAATAAATCTGGAATCTGATGATGATTTCTTTAGCTTCGACTCACCATCATCGACGCGCTCGTCGTAGAGGCGACTGTTGCGCACCTGGGCGAGGCCCACATGATCATCGTCGTCATCGTCGAGCACAACGCCAGTGCGTTCCACCTCCAGACGCAGATCTGGACGTGATCGTGGACCGGCGCTGCTGACGACGCTGCCACTGCCACATGCCGCATATTCAGCTAAACTCGCCTGCGAGTCAAAGGAGCTGAAACGCGGCGAGCGTTTCATTTTGGAGGCGGCGCTGCTGCCATTCAAATCCGGTTGCATGTGGCTAACGGATGCCGATTGTGGCACCTTTGGCCTGGCGCCCGTTGATGTTTGCAGCGATGTTGTTATTGCGCTGGTTGCGGCATTTACATTTGTAATGTTGCCACTGCAACCGCTGCTCGTGCCACATGTGGCATCCAGCGATGTAACTGTGCTTGTCGGCGCCGTTATTGTGCCGCTGCTGTTCAGAAAATGCTTGAATGAAAATGTGGATGAGGAGCTCGACGAGGTGTTGTTGCTTATCGCTGCTGCTGTTGTGGTTGCACTCGCTGCTGTTGTTGTTGTTGCAGTTGTTGTTACTGTTGTTGTTGTGGCCCGTATATTTGTGTAATCACCGCGACTGCTGCCATTTAGAAATAAATCTGCAACCAAATCATTGATGCTGCTGCCGCGTGTTGTTGTTGTTGTTGCTGCTGCTGCTGCCGCCGCCGCTGCTGCTGTTTGCTGTTTGGCATCGCCGCAGGCTCCGACGCCATCGCCTGTCAGGTGCTGCTGCTGTTGTTGTATTGTTGTTGTTGCCGTCGCTGTCGCTGCCGCAGCATCTTCCGTATTGATGTTGTTCCCATTGCCATTGGCCATTTAAATGTTGCCAGCCGCCGATAGTCGCTTGATCCTTATGTCAGCTGCTTTCTTCTTCGATTGCTGCACTCTTGTGTTCGCCTTTTGTTGGCTTTTGTGTTGTTTTTTTTTCAGTAAATTGATTTTAAAGCGGAGAATGAAGCACCCCTGTCAAAAGACAGGGACGATTGTCGATTAGAATGTACTTTTTGAATAAAACCATAGGTGGCGGTGTTTTTCGCTGCAAATTTTGTTACACTTTTCGTTGCATTTCTCTGCAAAATTTTCAGAAGTATTTTTGCTGCTTCGAGCAGTGCTCTATCGATACATTCCGGCTGTTATCGATATTTTAGTCGATAACAGTTTTTCAGTATATAAAAGGAAAATTAATACAAAGCCAAGTGCACTAGTACAAAACAAGCACAAAAAATAAAATAAATTATGTTTTTCCACTTTACGTATGTTTTTTCAAAAATTTAATACACATTTTTCGTTTATCGTTTTCAAAACATTTGACCGCTTTTTGTCATATCTTTTGCAGAGTGACCAAAGTGTATTTGAAAATAAACGCTAGCTCATTGCGTTGCCAACTATTTGTCTTTTGGGAGCTGCAACGAGTTTCCAGCAGAGCTGGGCATTTTAGTTCAATTTGTTGAATAAGTTCAATCGTTCATTTTTCGGTCGTGAGCTAAATCAAGGTGAATTTACTAAGTAGGTGACGTTGTCACCACAGCTGCTCTCTTTCGGGAGTACAAACATTTGACAGTATGCCTGCAAACGTTGTCGAAAGAGGTTGTGTGTCGCATGTTTTTTTTATTGTCTTCTTCTTTACGAATAAACTCGTAGACAGAAAACAATGAAAAGAATAATTATGAATTAAAATATTATGAATAATTTTAAATTAAATCATTTTAATTATTTTGCGAAAACATTTCCTTTTCTGTCCACTAAAACAATAAAAAACGAAGAGTGCAGAACGTAAAACGTTCGCCATCTTTTTCTAGCGCTTGTCTCTCTGAGAGCGGAGAGAGAGAGGTGAAAAAATGATTGTAACCTCACCACATCGGACAACGTCACCTTAATAGTAAATCCACCTTGAGCTAAATCAGTCATTTAGTTCAGTTATTCAGTTGGTCATGAACTATGAACGATGAAAGATTTCTATTCAGTTGGTCATGAACGATGAAAGATGAATAGGTCTTTTTGATCAGTTGGTCAGTTGTTTATGAAAGATTAAAGCGTAGTACGCTCTAGCTGAAAACATTTTGGACGCTCGAAATGTTCGATGTTTTAGCATAATATCCAGTAGTTGAAAATATTTTGGACGCTCAAAATGTTCGATGTTTTGATTTCGGACCTTTCAGAATTCAGTGTGACAGCATAATACCAAAAATCATTAAAAAGTTGAGAGATTGTTGGTCTTATGCTGCTGTGGTCACACTGTTGCGTCAACTGTGCACATAAAATAAATAAACAACAAAATAAATCAATTAAATTAAATTGAAAATAATTGAAAAATGAAAATGGACAATACGGTCATAAGACAATTGGTAGCAACTAATACCCTAATTATGGGATTAATGACCACTTATATTGTACTAAAAGAGGTTAGATCCCACAGGATCGGTCTGTGTTGCACCTCTTCTATTAATTTAATTCGTTCTTCATTGTCAAAGAGCTCAATGCGGCTCTTATTTTGTTGCTTATTTGGCTCCATTGCTGCTCAAAATGATTTCGACTAGTCGAAACACTGAACGAATCGATGTTTTGAAAGGTCAAAAAAAAAAGCTGCCAGCTGTCATTAAAGAGTATTGTAAAACACCCAAAAATTTTCTGCTGCCCAAATTTAGGTACTGGATACAAGGGTTTAGAAATAGCCTTACAAAATAATTTCAAGCCAGTTTGCAACCCTTTTCTTTATATGGAGTTGATACCTTTCAAACTGGTTTTTCAACAACTGGATACTATGCTTTTGAGGTCAGGCCTTACAGAATTCAGTGTGACAGCAAAATACCAAAAATCACTAAAAAGTTGAGAGATTGTTGGTCCTTTGCTGCTGTGGTCACACTGTTGCGTCAGCTGTTCACAACAAACAAGTAAATACAATTTCAAATAATCAAAGTGACAAAATGGACCAAATGGACTGGATCAGTGAAGTAGCAGCGACCAATACCATAATTTTCGGATTAACGGCCTCTGCAATACTTTCCCATGCACTTTTGATAAAAGTCGCATCAAAATGCTTTTTATCGGTTAAATCCCATATGATTGGCCTCTCTCTCACCTCTTCAATTAGCCTTATTCGTTCTTCATTTTCGAAGACATCAATTCGGCTCTTATTTTGCTGCTTATTCTTTCCCGCCATTGTTGTTCATATATTTCGACTAGTCAAAACAACGATTCAATCGATGTTTTGAAAGGTCAAAATAAAGCTGCCATCTGTGGACCAAACAGTGTTGTAAAACGCCAGAAAATATTCTGAGCTGCCCATATTTAGGTACAGCGTACATACGTTTAGAAATGGCCTTACAAAATAATTTCGAGCATGTTTGGAACCCTTTTTTTTATATGAAATTTTGGCCTTGCAAAAATATTTTCGGCTAGAGCGTACTATGCTTAACGATGTGAATAGGCTACAACTGTTTCATTTTAGTGGAATGTGAAATGTGTTGTAAGTTATTAAAAAGGATTATTTTTTAATATTTTGGGTTATACCTATAAACCCTTCACACTGTTCGAAACTTAAAAATATATTCAATTAAATCATTGTTACATGTACAATTTTTTTAAAAAATTCTGACCAGCTGCAAAATGATCGGTTTAGTTCATGATTGACTGAATAAGTTCATTCGTTCATATTAATGACCCGTTCATTTTAACTTTTTCAGAACGAAACGACACAACTCTAGTTTCCAGTTAGATATTTTGTTGTTTGCTGTTTGCGTTCACACTGCTCTCTCTCGTGGTTTTTGTTTTGTCTTCGCACTCCTTGCCTATTTCCGAGGAGAACGGCAGTTTCGGGCATAAGCGCTGCTAATTGGCGCAATATATGCATAATTAATGCAATAAAAAGCGAAAGGCGAACGTGCCTCTACGTTTCTGTGTAAATAATAATAACAAAAGTGAACGTTGAAACTAAATTAAATACAAAACGTACATAAACAACAATAACAAAAAAGCAGTGCAAGGGCGGCGTAAAGAAAGTCGAAAAGAAAATTCTGCGTAGCAAACAAACCGGTCGGCGCGCAACATACATACATACAAATACAGACTCAAAACGTCGTCAATATCGTATGCAAAAGACGCATTTTTAACAAAAAAAAAAAAAAACCGTGTGCTCATAAAACAAAAATCGTACGCAAAACCGTACAGTGCATAGTACATATAAATTGCACAGTGTATTTTCCATATACTCTTTTTTTTTGTATATATGTATGTATATACATACATATTTGTGCTGACCAAACGAAAAACGCAAAAGGCGGCCGCCATATGCGACTGTGACTGCGACTGCTGCTGCTGCTGCTGCGGGGGTGACAGCTCGAGCGGCGTACTAAAGGTGGTGAGAGCAAAAAGCTGAAACGACGCGACGCAACGCGAGTCGACGACAACGCTTACCTTTCGCGTATTGTAAATTGGTTTTGCAAACACAAACTAACACCCCCCACCCCGCGCCTCCGCCTGGCCGACCACAGCATCGTGTGTTCCACTTTTGATAGGCAGCGCCCCTTTGCTACTACTGCTATACACAGGCTGTCCTGATTTTGAGTGCAAGGCAAGGCAGAGCGAGAGAGTAAGAGAGTTGGAGAGCTAGATTAGAGGGTCAGCAGAGTAACAATGTATTGGTGATCAATAGCAATAAAAGTTACTCTCTTTGGTGTTCGCGCGTGTGTGCGTAATAACAATTTACATATATTTAGTAATAAAATGCAACGGAGCTGTAACTGCGACTGCAGCAGGCAGGTGAGTTCCAATTAGAAATCTAAACGCTTGCATTCATTCATCCATCCATTTATCTATCTATCCATCCTTCTGTTTGTGGGGTTGTTTCATTTCTTCTTCTACCTGGCCACGGCCCCATTTATTGACTTGTCTACATTTCTTCTCCGCCTTGTGCTATATATATATGTATGTCTGTCATTGCCGCTGTCGCTTCCCTTGCATCTCTGCTTTGCCCACGCTTTGCTTTTGTATACAAATTATGGTGCGCTTTGCTTGTTGTTGTTCTTGTTTTTACAGTTGTTGTTGTTTTAAGCTTTTATGGCATTGCTGCCGCTGTCGCTGCTTCTGCTGCTGCTGCTGCGTCGTGCATTCCTCTCATTTGTTGTTGTTAATGGACTTGTTGTTGGCATATAGTGTAAACGTTATAAATATAGATTTTAATTTGCTTTTACCGCATTCGAAATTGATTTCTGTTTGTCCTACAGTTAATAAATGCTCTGATCCCTCCCCACACACACACAGAAGTGTTGTGAAGCGTGCAATATGCCAAGAAAAGTGAAAATTGAACTGGGTCGTCCCCATAGGGGGTGGGGAAGGGAGGGAGGTGGGGTGGTAGGGTCGTCTCATTTTCACCTCTGCCTTAACCTGGCGTCTTTTGTTGCCGCTTCTTCGTTTTCCTCTGCTCGTAATTCAATTAACATTTAGACCCTTTAGTCCATTTCCCCCCTTCCTCACTGCCCTCACCCTTCCACTTTGTTGACCCATATTTGGCATTTTTTTGTCTTTGTTTTGCTGTTAATTAATATTTGTAATTCTCGTGTTTTGCCCCCCTCCCTCCCCCCGCTGCTTTGATTAGCAGCTCAAATGCTTTTCATAGCAAATTAACAGTTTATACCAGCGGAGGGCAGCATGGGCTCTGGGAGCTATGCGGCTTCTCCCAACTTTATTCGGCGCCGTGTAGTCGCACACAAGCAGCCCGTCATAAAAGCAATTATGCACGGTTAACTCGCGAGCTAGCTAGCAACAACAACGCACAAGCAGCTCGAGTCGATCGAGGCATTTTATAACCGTAGCAACAACAATGCAGGCACAGCTCGCGAGCCTCGCAGCTCGAGTCGAGGCATTTTTGACACTTAAAATTTATGACCGTCAATAAAACAACAACAACATTGCAAAGGCGCAGTGTGTGCGCGCTGACATCGCTACGCGCCGCGCCGAAGACCTTTTTTTTTGCTCGCACATTATTTGGGTGATCGACAAAGTAGGTAGACGCGAAAAGGGTTGTTGTTGTAGTTGTTGTTGTAGAGCTCCCGAGTTCAGATTTTGTGCCCACCGCTGGTTTATACTTATTTACTACAAGCTCAAACTTTATAGTTTCATTATCTCTTCTTTGGATTGTCCCCGTCTCTCTCTCTTTCTCTCTCTCTCTATGTCTGTCTGTGTGTGTAGGTTGTGCTTACGTGATTAAGTGTCGACTTCACAAATCAATAGCCGCATTTACTGTGCTTATTCATTTTCCATTTTCCGTGAATTGACTTTTTTCTATGACACTTTTCCAGTTTCCACTTACGACGTTTTTCTATGTGTCTTCTTTGAAATCGTGTCTCTGTTTCAATGGCAGCTTTGTGTGCATTTAGAGCGATCATTTCATTGACTTGAAAGCACCTGGAAAGCTTTAATTAATTTTAAATATTATAACATTGATTTTACAACTTTTTTAATATTTTTTTTGCCTATTCCATACAATGATCATAACTCCTAGAGAGTATTTAGAAATGATATTAAAATTAGTTTAAAAGCGCCTGAAGAGCTTTTATAAACTTTAAATATTATAACCTTTATTTTTAACTTTTGTATTGCTAGAAGTTTATTCCATAAGGTGATCATAACTCTTAAAGAGTATTAAAATTGATCTTAAAATTATTTTAAAAGCACCTGGAAAGCTTTAATTTACTTGTAAAAAAGAACAAATTGATTGTGTTTGATGAGAGATCTCTTTCAAATTTAATACATTTATTAAAGTTTAGCTTTAGTTTTTAAGGTGCTGAAAGCTGCTTATAAGCTCAGCAAATATATAGATTAAAAGAATCTGATAAGCTTAAGATACTTAAAAAGAATTAGCTTTACCTGAACTTGGCAATCAGATCATTTTCATTATTTATTATAAGCAAACCTAATTTATAATGAGCTTATGAAATGAAATTATTATATAGCAGCTTGAGCTTTGAAAAGCACCTGAAAATCTTTAAAAAACTTGATAATAAGAAGCTGAATTTAGTATCCTGATCATACTTACGTATTTATTTCTTGTATATACAACTAAGTAAATTGAAAATAAGTATCTTTAACTGAATTTTCTACAATGATCGCTCAAATAAAAGTGTATTAATTATAATAAGCTTTAGATATGTGCCTGAAATCTTTAAGAAACTTGAAGTAGCTTTAACTGCAATTATCCGTTGCAAAGGGAGCATTCATTAACAGGAATATGTTGTACGGACAGCTTAATTGAACATAGGAATTGAAATGTGTGTTCAAGGGATTAAATACGTTTACCTCAATGACAAGTCTCATATTCAGCCCTTTTGTGCTCCTCTATTATTCCGCCATTGACAGTCAGCTAATTGCTTGGGACGATTAAATGTTCAGGTGTCCATTTGTCATTTGTCAATTGGCAATTGCCATTTGCTATTTTCCATTTTCTATTTTCCAATTACTTCTCTTTTTTTTTTATAAGGATTCCTCACGTTTATTGCTTTTGCTATTGGAGTTTAGCTAATTCGTTTTCCTTCTCATTTCATTTTTACAGCTCTTGGCGCTGCTTGCGAATGCGTCGCAAGCATAGAAAGGTCGGCAGAAGTTGGATCGGGATTCAGTCGGGATTCAAATGTCGTCGTCGAGCAACGGCGGCATCAATAGTGCCACAAATGGCCGCAGTGGCAGCACTGGCAGTGCCAATATTAACCTCAATCTAAAGGCCAAATCCGCAGGAGGAACTGGAGCGGGAACAACGACAACAACACACAAGACTTTGCCGGATCTGAAGACACAGCGGAGCAACAGCAGCGCTGGCACTGGAATTGGCGTTGTGGCCAAAACATTGGCCACCCATCGACGCGACAGTTCGCATGTGGAGAAGTCGCAGCTGTTGTCGCAGGAGAAACCCCTGAGCTATGGTCCGCCCCAGCAGAGCAAGGCTGTGGGACTCAGCCAGGAGCCCAAGGAGGGGTATCTGGTTTACAGCGAGGGCAAACTACAAGCGGGCACATTGCAGGCGCTGATCATGCACATGGTGCCCACCCATGATTACTATCCGGAGCGTAATTATCTCTCGGCGTTTCTGCTCTGCGCACGTCTCTTTGTGCGACCCCATGAGCTGCTCGCACAGATCTCAGCCAGCTGGGAGCAGCAGCAGCAACAACAGCAGGCAGCATCTGGAGCAGGTTGCGATGTGGTGGATGAGGCAGTTCCCCACGTGCAGCTAAACTTGCATTCCGCCTCGCCGTTGACACAGCGCAAAGGAGGAGGAGGAGGAGCAGCTGCTACTGCTGCTGTTGCGGCTGGCCATGATTTGGAGCTGGAACCGAAGCCACAACAGCGCACATGGACACAGCGTTCGGCACAGCATTGCATTCGCCTGCTCTCCGAATGGATTGAGATCTTTCCCTATGACTTTCGGGATGAGCGTCTCATGAATCAGGTGCGCATCCTGGCCAGAAAGTGCGTCTACATTGACAACTCGCTGGGGAAGCAAGTGTCGCGTATTCTGCAGTTGCTCGTTGCCCGATTAACCGAATTGGAGCAGTACGAGGAATTCTTGCAAACACTTAACAACGAGGCCAGCAACGTCGAGCAGCAATCGCAACAGAATCATCAACAACAGAATCATCATCAACAGAATCATCATCATCATCATTTACATTTGCATAATCCATTTCAAACATTTCTGGGCAGCTCTCATGCACCAGGAACGAATGGAGTGGCTGCCTCTAGTGGCGGCGGCTCATCGAGTGGCGGCAGCACTGGCAACTCAACCAGTGGCAGCAACTCGGCATCCAGCACACCACAGCCGGATGAGGTCTTTGGCATTATGGACATTTGTCCCAGTTGCGAGCATTTGGCCCATCAGCTGACGGCCATTGAATTGGAGCGTCTGTCGCACATTGGACCCGAGGAGTTTGTTCAGGCATTTGCCAAGGATTATCAGCAGGCCAAAGGAGCGACTAACATTGGAGTTGGAGGAGCTGCCACAGTGGCAGCGGCAGCGGGAACTGGAACTGGAGTGGGAACAACAGTTGGCAACTCCGCCTTGAACGATATGAAAAAGACGCGCAATTTGGAATCGTATGTGCAGTGGTTCAATCGGCTCAGCTACTTGACGGCCAGCGAAATTGTTAAGGTGGGTGGGTGGTTTCTGGGTGGGATTAGCAAGGGATGAAAGTATGCCAGGGATTAGCGTATGCTAAAATATGACCATAAAGCAAAGCCATAAAAAAAGGTTTTTCATTTCCCCCTCAAAAAAAATAGGGGATTGCTAAAATCAATCAATTTAAGAGCAGCTTTAAGAAGTACACACAAAAAATATCAGTAATTACTTTGCATTGGATAATGTTGAACAATATCAGATAAAGAAGCGTGTTAAAAAAGTCTGGGCAATAGCTTTGATAAGGCTTTGATAAAGATAACACAAAAAGTGACAGCAAAATGTTCGCTGTAATTCCATAGAATACAAAAAAAAAGATAAGCGCTATATTAAATTTAATTATAACACCGCCAGACAATGCTATAAGGAATTTTTACAGATTTATATATTTTTGTTAAAATTGTATTCCTTTTGTTATATGTAATACTTATAGATATATGATAATTTATTTCGATATATTCAAAATTTGTTCTTCTTTGCTTTTTGAACTTTATTTCGCAAATGTCTATATAATTATTAGAAACTTCTGTGTGTATTGAATCTCTTCATAACATTTTCTTTATATGCTATTATTATAGCGAAGATTATATGTAATCCTGATTACTTAATATAATTGCCTAAAGGAATATAGGCGTATATCTCTGATTCCCAATAGTAATTTTCAAATTACACTAGCATTTTCTTCATAGAGAGGCTCAACTGTATTTATATTTGTTATTATATTAAACATTTTCCCTCTCTCTCCCTTTACAGTATCCCAAAAAGAAACAGCGTGTGCGCATTATTGAATATTGGATTGAAACGGCACGCGAATGCTTCAACATTGGCAATTTCAATAGTCTGATGGCCATAATAGCTGGTCTAAACCTGGCGCCCATTGGCAGGCTAAAAAAGACGGTAAGCATATACATATATTTAAATAAATAAATATTTGTACAACTAATAATATACTACTTGTTTATTTGTTTGACAGTGGTCTAAAGTGCAATCGGCAAAATTTTCTGTGCTGGAACATCAAATGGATCCAACATCGAATTTTAATAGTTATCGCTCGACGCTTAAAGCTGCCATGTGGCGCTCCGAGGGCGCCACAGAGGAACGCGAACGCATAATCATTCCATTTTTTAGTTTATTTGTTAAGGACTTGTATTTTCTAAACGAAGGCTGCTCGAATCGGTGAGTAATACAAAAACGAATCATTATAAATTTGTATTAATTTCATTTATTATATTTAGTTTGCCAAACAATCATATCAACTTTGAGAAATGCTCACAACTCGCCAAACAAGTGATGGAGTTCAATGAATGGAAGAAGGTCTGCTGTCCGTTTGATAAATTGCCGAATGTTATTGCCTACCTGCAGCACAATGCGGTGCTCAATGAGAACACACTCGCGATGGCATCCTTTGAGTGTGAGCCGCCCGAGAACACCGAGGAGAAGGATCGCTATAAAACTGTGAAAGCCGAAACGAAGCAACAATTGCTGCAGCAATTACAGGAGCAGCAGCAGCAACAACAACACCAGCAATAGTTGACTTTTAAGCTATTTTAGACGATATATTAATTTAAGATTATGCCTAAGCGCTTGCCATGTTTATTTTTTACAAAAGTCGATTATAAACTTTAAGATGGGGTGAAATTGTTTAGGCTTAAGTTTAAGTTAAGCGATTCGTTTAGACAAGGCGCATGCGCTGCTCTTTCAAAAACTCCAAATAACTTTTAAAGTTATTTGCGGCATCCTAAAATACTTGAAATTATATTTAAACCCATCACTTCCCATAAAATTTCACTATTTACCAATCATTTTCATTACTCAAAACTGCTTTTCAGTGCTTAATCTGTGGCGCATGCGCAAAACAACACGACAAACATTTTTCTATGAAACGCAAAGCATCTCCAGAATGTTGCCAGTAATTAATTTAATTTCATTAAACTAAACAGTTAAGCCAATTATAAACAACAAATAAGAAAAAGCAAAACGAAACAAATGTATGTACTTAAAGCATTTTATTGCCGCAAACTTATAACTATATTTATTTGTACACAAGCTAACAGAAATGGGGAGGACGAACATTAATATTAATATAAACAATGTCATAATTTATTTTCAACAATTTGACAAACTTCGCGTGTGTACGCGTCATATATATTGTAAGCAAACAGTATTTATATTTATATATTTACACAATTTTATAGCTAAATTAAAACATTTTTAATATTCAATTCAATCGATTCGACGACGCTTTTGTCCTGTGAAGCTTCAACAGTTTATTAGCAAACAACAACAACAAGAACAACAAACAGAAAGTACACTTTGTGGTAGCTACAATGATGCTTTTCCTTTTTAAGAATTTATTTTTAGTCGAGCTAATTTCATATCTAAGAATATTCATAAATTTCGAGAAAAAAAAAAGGTAAATGAAAATATTGAACTGTGTATGGAATCTCTATGATATTAACTATAAAGGGACTAAATCGACAACAAAAACAAACATTATCGATTTAAGCAAACTGCTTTTGAATAAATCAACTGAACAAAAAACAAATCTTGAAATACAACTAAATACTTACTAGAGATGGGCGCGGGCCTCAGTTTTCAGGCCTGGCCCGACCCGAGCCCGGAATGTCCGATGAAAAAAAAAGGCCCAAGCCCGCCCGATACTTTTGTTATAAAGCCCGAAGACCGCCCAGCCCGCCCGAAAAATTTGAAAAAAAAAAAATTTATTTAAAAATAAAATCTTTTTCAAATTGGAACTTAGCAACCTAGTGCTTTTTTCGCACAAAACATTTCCAGATGTGGAAAATACCCTTTCACTACTGTCAGATTCAAATGAGCGCGTCGTACCAATAATTAAACTAGCTTATTTAGTTATTCGTAAACTTTACCTTTCAAAAATGCAGTAGATTTTGACGTGTACCGGGCTTTCGGGCTTTGAAGTTAGACCCGAGCCCGGCCCGACCCGAAATGAGATTTTTCGGCCCGAACCCGACAATTTTGTAAAAGGCCCATGGGTCCCGAGGTCCGACCCGACCCGTGCCCATCTATAATACTTACTGCTTATTTTATTAAGACATTATTTAGTTTCAGCATCAGATTCAAAATGTCGTTTTGCCGCGCAGAGCTTATTGGTGCGTGACAAAAGCTGCTTGCTATTTTATCTACTCTGATAAACAGTGCTGCCAGATACATTCATATCGATAGTCCGCAGTGTGATAATATTGTTTCGATAGCTCTTGTGTCCAATCAGCCCCTACGCACACACACACTTACTTTTCTATTAAAACACCGTCACACAGGGGAAGCGGCACGGCATTGTCGTTCTGTTTTATACGCGATGCGATTCTGTTGGCGTGCAGACGTCTTTGCGGTGGAAAAACAAATTAAAATACAAGTCGAAAAAGCGCATAAGACTCTCTAATTGGAAACAGAACAAGAACAAATATAAGAAGCGTATCGAATATTTATCGCCAACTCGCAAGCAAATAAAGTTTGCGAATCATTGAAGTGAAGTGCAATTGCAATTTCATGTGCGGCGTGTTTGTTTGTGTTAATTACGTGGCAGAGACGTAAAAGGGTGCTGCCATAGCGGCACCTACAAAAGCAGCAGGACGATTCAATCGGAGTCAGGAGTCAACGAGTTGCGCCCAATTTGTTGCATTGAAAGTGCAGCTAAAACAAGAACCTGTTGTTGTTGCTGTTGTTATTATTATTATCGCTCGCAGTGAGTGAGTGGGCCAAAAAAACAAAGAGCAGAGAAACGAACGGAAAAATCGATTGTGCTCATTTTTGTTTTGGTTCACGTTCATGTTTATGCACAATTGTGAGAGTGTGTGTGCGCTTGCTGTTGTTGTTGTGTGTAAGAGGCGCGAATTGCAACAGAAACAAAATCAAGGCGAATAATTCTCGATAAACAGTCAGTGTTCATTATCCAGAGGACGTCTACGCACATGGCATGACTCATGCAACGCTGCATAAGGGGCTACAAATAAGCTAGAAAAATGAAAAATCATCAAAAGTATGCAAAATTACCCCAAGATTTGGATTTGAGCTTTCAAAGTGATTTGGATTTGCTGCCGGACACAGCGGCCGATATCGATGTCGATGAATACAATTTGAGTGGCACGCCACCTGCTGGTTTAGTACTTAACGACGACGACGGTAACGCTGGCGGCGGTAACGGCAACGGCGGCGGCGAAGACGGCGACGACGACGACGAAGACGACGAAATTGTCATTGCATCGCAGGTTGTGGGCGGTGGCAAAGGGGGCGGCGGACTGCGTTTAGCCCCACGTAAGCAGCGCAAACAGCGCAAGCAGCAGTTGGAGCAGCTGTACAACAAGAAGAACAAGATCTGCGGACTGGGCAGTGACAGTGTTATCGAGGTAAGTCAACAAATGTAATCGATAACATAATTAATTACATCCGTTAATCGGTTAAGTGATCAAATGATCAAGCCGCCATTTTGTAGTCTATTTTCGGCAGTGTTGCCGGCATTTGTCCGTTAAAAAAGGACAGATTTGAATAAGTAAATTATAAAGAAAAAACTTAAATTAAAAAAACTTTTATTTTATTTATAAATTAGAATGCAAGGAAAAAGTATGCTAAAAACCCCAAGCATATTTTTTTAACTTTATCTGTTTTGTTTAAATTTGTTTTGATTAAAATCTGTTCTGTTTTAACGGACAAATCCGGCACAGTAATTTTCGGTTACATCAACATATTGTTGTTCGGTAATTTTAATCCTCCTTTAGTTACTTGGTTATTTTGCCTGATTATTTCTAAAATATATTATGACCATGTAAAATTGCAATGTTGAAAAATCTCAGCAATGCCCCCTGAAATATGTACTTATTTAACCAAATTGAAAGATAAAAGCAAATGCCAGCGCCACCGAGAAATGACAACAAAGCAAAACAAAGAACCGAGACCGCCAACGTTCTAACAAGGGACAACCACAAAAACAAAAATAGCGAAAGAAGAGAGAAAAAAAAATCGATAAGAGAACAAAGGAAGATTCAAACATTTGTAACAGCTTACGGTTCACCTGTACAAATCCGAGTCTTAAAGCCAAGAGTTCAAATATAATTTCCATTGTCATGCAATTGTTTAAATAGGTAGAAACAAACAAAACTTCATTCGGTGGAAAATTCAACGACAGAGTGTGCTTTTCTCTCCCTTTCCCTCTCTCCCTCTTCTGTCGCTTTTAATGCGCTGATGTTAATGGATTTATGTTGTTGTCAAAGTCATTTGCGTGGCGGGCGTAATGATGTCTACTTAAAATGTATTCCTGACTTTCCAAGATAAGCCAAGTGTCGTCCTTTGTGTTTTCTGTGTGAAAAGTGTGTGTGTGTGTGTGTGGTAAGGAGTCTTCTGACCAGTCAGTTTCTCATCAGTTGTCTATCAGTTGGCTTATCTCTTAAGTAGACTTAACGTCACTCAGAAAATAAAAAATAAGATTTACAATAACTATCTTTAAGGGAAGACTGAACACGTTATCTACAATTATTTGTTAAATTTTATATCTTATTGGCTGACAATATATTTAACTTAATTGCCTAGTTATTCCGTTAGGATTATTTTTGATATTACAGAAAAATCCATCTGTAACTTACATTAAATAAATTTTATAAAAGGATTATAAAAAGCATAAAAGGTTCAAAGGAAATATTTAAATAGAATTCGGGTATTAGATAACAATATTACTAACATTTATCGTTTAATTTAGCTAACGCAATTTTTGTTAAGTAAATTAATAAAAATTGAGAATAAGACAATAAAAATTATTTTTACAAGAATAAAATTCAAATTAACGGAACAGAAAATTAAATGAATATTATATAGATGTATTAAACAAATTTTAAGAAGTGTTTTTTAATATTCAAAAACAATTTTAATATTTTTTTTAAATATATATTTAATAAATAAAAATTGAATAACGACTCTTATTTTATTATTGTATATATTTTTTTTTTTTGGATCGAAACAAGAGTTTTTCTTTTATTTTTTGATAAAAATGATACGGCCCCTGCTTAATATTAACAGTTTGTTTCTCTCAGTGTTGTTTCTCAACTACATATAGACCAAAAAGGCATGAAAAATCAATAAAAGTACGTACGTACATACATATAAATACTCACTTTCTTGGGGTATTCGAATAACTAATGGAGCAAGTAGAGTTAATAGACTTCCACACCTGGTCTTTAAATAAATACGAATATTTTATTTACATATCCAAACAGCTATCAGAGTAGTGTACATAAAGTATACGTATACCCCAATCGGGTCAATAAATAATGCGTCATACCCATGTCAATCAAAGACGTTGTACGAGTTTATTTTAAAAGCTCACAATTTTACAAATGTTGCAGCTAATTGTGTCACGTGTTTTATGTGGGTAGATATGTATGTGTTTGTGTGTGGCGCCACCTAGTGGTCAGATTGAAACTGAAATTCGCGGAACAGGGGATATTATTATTTTCGACTCTGACAACCGGGTAAAAATCTTTTGACAAGCTTGTCAATCTCAATGCAGCTTATTTCGCATTGCGTGCTGAGACTTACGAGAAAGGTCCAAAAAAATACAGAAAAGCTCAGCACGGGGGATTACCCAGTTGACATGCAGGAAAATTCAAGAGGAAAAAGTATGTGTGCGTATGTGTGTGTGTATATATATGTTTGTATGTTTGTGTTGTCGGTCTCTGCGTGCAATTAGCGGTAGTAAATTTATTTTTGCATTAAGCTTTATTTCATTGGATTTTCATTGCGAAAATTTGTTTGGACTGCAGACTTGGTGAATGTTCCCAATACGAGTATGTATTTGGCCCTAATAGTCTTAACGCTTAATTAAGCACATAAGCCTGATGGAAAAAAGGTTTAAATGCCCCTCGATTTGTGTTTGCATTTGATTTCCATTTGATTTGATAGTTTCATTTAATGTTAAAATTAAAATTGTTTATTTATAGCACGACAACATTTACTCAACTATAACTAGAAATTATTAAATTAAAAACAATTGTGAATTGTAATTGAAATCAATATGTTATCCTGCCGCTTTTATAATCCTTCCAGCATTTAGTCCAATGTGGACAGTTTGGCGCCACAAAGCCTATATGAATTACACTTCAGATTTTCCACTTTTCCGAGTTGTAATCACTTTTCAACTCACCCGTTGCCAAGGCAATGGAAGCTAATAAAAAAAGTATCGCCGTTTTAATCTTCATTACGAATATGTTTTCTTTAGTCTCAGGCAGCTCAACTTAAACTGATGCTCTGATCTCGACAAATACCAGATTAAATGCAAAAACATAGAGCGCATTTTTTGTTATCACCGGGAAACACCAAGAATATACTAAGTATATACTTACTATATAAATATAAAAATATAAATATATAAATTTCAGTTTGTTGTCAATGCATTTCCTTATCGTACTTTCATCTAGAAACAACGCAATTTCATCTCGATTATTGACTGGAATACTCGACCGCTCAAATTAGTCAGATTGTCAGTAGTATTGTGCTCAGAATATTAAAATTGTTTTCGAGTTTTAGTAGTTTAATTAAATAATTATTGATCCCATTGACTAAAGCTTATTAGATCTGCATGAAAACTAGGAGAATCGGTTGTTTGATTAAAGTTTTAGTAATAGAGTACATTTATTGATTTGAGTGGTCCACTCAATTCGTTTCCATTTGATTTGTTAAATTAATTTAATGTTCAAAGACTTTTTTTTTAATTATTAGCTCAAAGACTTTTTGTTTATTTACTCAATTTTAGTTGGAAATTATTTAACTCAAAACAATTGTGAATTTCCATTGAAATCAGTACCTAACCCTGCCGCTTTCATAATCCCTCCAGCATTTACTATCATGTGGACAATCTGGCATCCTATGACCTATAAGAAACACCTTAGTTTGGGTTTTTTTCCAGTTATTTGATCTCTTGAACTCACCCAATGCCAAGGCTAGAGAAGCTAATACCAAAAGTAGCGTCACTTTAAGCTTCATTACGAATATGGTTTCTTTAGTCTCAGGCAGCTCAACTTCTACTGATGCTCCGATCTCGACAGTTAGTAGATTTAATGCAAAGCGTTTTTTGTTATCGTCGGGAAACACAAAGAATATACTACTTATATTTAACATATATTTTATTTGTATACAACATATATAAAATATAAAAATATAAATATATAAATTTCAGATTGTTGCCAATGCATTTCCTTATCGTACTTTCAGCTGAAAACAACGCAATTTCATCTCGATCATTGACTGGAATACTTGACCTCCTAAATTAGTCAGATTGTCAGTAGTATTGTGCTAAGATTATTAATATTGTTTTCGAGGTTTATTAGTTTAATTAAATAATTATTGAGTACAATGACTGAAGCTTATTAGACCTGCATGACAACTAAGACAATCGGTTGTTTGATTAAAGTTTTAGTAATCGAGTACATTTATTGATTTTAGTGGTCCCCTTAATTTGTATTCATTTGATTTGTTAAATTGATTTAATGTTCAAAGATTTTCTGTTTGTTTACTCAATTTTAACTGGAAATCATTGATCATAAAACAGTTGTGGTTTTCTTTTGAAATCTGTCCCTAACCCTGTCGGTTTCATAATCCCTCCAGCATTTACTATCATGCGGACAATCTGGCATACTATCAAATCATTTTTGTTACAAAATATTCTATGTATTTTATTTGTCTACAACATTTATAAAATATAAAAATTTAAATATATAAATTTTAATGTGTCGGTGAGTTCAGATTATTGGTAATGCATTTCCTTATCGTACTTTCAGCTAGAAATAACGCAATTTCATCTCGAACATTGACTGGAACACTCGACCTCTCAAATCAGTCAGATTGTCAGTTTTGTACTACGAAATATGAAATTATTTTCGAGTTTTAATAGTTTAATTTCGAATACAAATATTTTCAATAGAAAAAATATATTTCAATATAACAATAGTTATCGGCTACAACTACTGCAACTAGGAAACTCGATAGATTTACAGTAATTTTCTTGCCGGAAAGAAATGCTTTAACACAGAACGTCTTGTCTCCATCTGCTTTCAGTGCTCTCTCCGTTATGTTTCGGTAATGTTTAATGTTTACAATTTTTCTGTATATACACTCAATTATAAATCAATATGCAACAAGGCAGAGAGTACAACCAGCATTTACTGTCATGTGGACAATCTGGCATCCTATAACCTAAAAAACCTTTTTTTGATATTTGTTTTCCAGTTATTAGAGTTAAAAATAGGGCAATTTTAATCTTCATTCCGGACATGATTTCTTTAGTCTCAGGCAGCTCGACTTCTACTGATGCTCCGATCTCGACAATTAGTAGATTATATGCAAAAGCGTAGAGCTGGGAAATACCAAAAATATACTTATTATATTAAAGGGAAATGTTTATTGTCCATCGCTTAATTTAAGTTAAAATCCCAAAATCCTAACTTTTTCTTTTGGGATTTCAAGAGTTTAATTTCGTTTAACTGTAAAATGAGTTGCAGCCTTTTGATAATTAATCCTCAATAGTTATCGATTACAATGATTGTAGCTTTTAAAAGCTGTATGAAAACTAAGAGAATCGATTATGAACGATAGATTGCAATAAATAATCGACTTTAATCGAGCTTATGCTGATGTTTAAGTTTAAAGTTAAAGATTTAAGTTATTGTTTTTAAATTTATTAAAGAATGAATGCTGATCTGAAAAGTATATCATAATTGCATATGGGATTTCCTAGTACCCCTGTCCTCTGTGCAACGCTTTTCGTATTTATAGGGCTACTTAAAATACACTTTGCCACAGCACAATTGCCCACCTTGTCCCTGTTCTCATTCAGCTTACAGTGTATGTGTGTGTGTCTTTCTCTGTGTGTGTGTGGCAACCAATTAATTTATGACCTGGGCCGGCTCAAATGCGGCTCACATCAAGTGCGGCTCATTATGGACAAGAGAGTCGGTTGAGCCGGTGCAATCTAACCTACATTTGGCCTACGTTGTCCTCGTTGTTGTTGTTCTGGTTGCATGCATGCAGTGTTGGCAACTTGCAGCTGCCACTAACCATATAACGCGCATACGCCCCATGCAACAAGCAACGTGCAACGTGTGACGTGCAACGTGCTGAGCTTTATTTGGGGCCAAATGGCCGTTCAACGTTCTCTTTCCCCTTAACTCTTCTGTTCTCTTTTGCTTATTTTTGTAAACACAATGCAAAAACAACAACAAGTAGTGGGGGGGGTGATCCTTTTGTGGTGCTGGCATAGGCGTTGGTAGGCGTGTCTGTCGCTCTGTTGCCTGGTCGCTTGGTCGCTTTTGTTTTGTGTGGATTTGTGACATGCAAAATATATGCAGCACACGCTTTGTGCAACATGAATTTATAACACGGCTAAGAAAATTTATCATTCTGGCCTGGCAACCAGGCTTACGGGTTTACACAAACCCGTACACGGACACGGACATGAAAGGACCTGCATTTAAGCGCATTTATTATTATTATTATATCATCATATAAAGAGCATTATTATACGTTGTACCTCGGCTACGTGTTGCCGCTAATGAAGATTGAACGAGGAGCGAGGAACAAAATGCTGCAGAAGGAAAACCGAAAATTGTTCACGTTTCTCGTATTCGCTTACCATATCATTTGCATGGTGCGAAAGTGCAGGAAAATTCAGGAATGCAGCAACAGTTAAATTTAAGTATATACCGAATTAATGTAGTGTATTAAATTAAAATTTTTCTATCGAATACATTTTAAATGGACTTTAAATTGTATTCTTTAAGTTTCGGTTTCAGATGGTTTTCTAAACAATCCCAATTTAGTCAAATATAAACAAAGTTATACAACATTTTTTGGAAAAAATCGAGGAAAAAAGTTTTGAAAAGTGACTTTTACATAAATTCGAAATTTTCCAAGGGTACTCAATGGGTTAAAAAAAGTTTTGTGTCATTCAAACGGAATTTACACGACCTTTCCAAATATATTTTTTTTATTGTGATAACTTGACTTACATAGCAGTTAAAGCAAAAATAAGGGTGCATACTTTAAGCTGTGAGCCACTGTATGTATAAATATCTTATAGTCAATAAATAATTAAGGTTATTGTACAGGGGTCGGCACTCGAAGTGTTACTAGCATTACGCCGCTCTAGCATCCAAACGGCAATAGACAGCGCGCTCATGTTTTGGCTGGTGTTTGTCTGATTAATTGTCTACAAGCTTAAAAAAGTATATCGATATATGTCGCAGTGAAAAAAGGTTATCTAAATGGACTTGAAGCGCAAAAGTGCAACACTTGCACGTTAGTGGCGAACTTAAAAATATTGGATTTTCTAATACAAAATTTTTTTAGTTCAGCAATTTTTAAGCAAGCAGTTCGATCGCGTATGGTTAAAGGACAAATCAGACGACAATTTAGACCAACGGATTGCTCTGCGAAAGCAAGCACCTGCATCAGTGATGGTTTGGGCCGCAGTAACTGCCATAGGACGCTCACTACTGGTTTTCATCGAGCAAGAGTTAAGGTTAACCAACAAATCAACCTTAAAAAGATCTTTAAAGATGCTTTGGTACCTTGGGCACGTAAACATTTCCGTAGAAACCATTGGATATTTCAGCAAGACTCGGCACAGTCTCATTAAGCCGAACAAACCCAACGATTTTTACAAGACAACGTTTCCTGCTTCATTTCATCACAGCAATGGCCGCCCTATTGCCCAGACTTAAACCCAATAGATTTTTCCATATGGTCCATTCTGGAGGCCAAAGTTTCAACTAAAAACTATGAAACGGTCAATGCTTTGAAAACTGCTCTTCTCCTAGAATGGAACAAAATACCAACAGACCACATTCGTGCTGCGTGTGAAGCCTTCCCGACCAAACTCGATGCTGTAATCCGCGCTAAGGGTGGCTACATCAAACAATAAATTCATTTTCCTAAAACTTGAAATGTTTTCAAAATAATCTGAAGTTTTGAAATAAAAACTAAAAAAATTGACAAAATTACAGCGTTTTTTATTGGTAACACTTCGAGTGCCGACCCCTGTAAGTATGAAATGTATTCGTTGAAATGTATGTAACAGGCCTCCGTTATTCGCGACAAGCCACTACACGCACCGATTTTAGAATATTACGTTCTTTTCGGTAATTAACGTTATTATTATAAGCTATCATCCTACTTAATCGCAACAAGATCGGCCAATCAGAACGGTAGTAATGGCTGATTTTCATTTTGAGTATTCGGATTATTTTTAATTTTTTCTGATTATTTCTGATTATTTTGGATAGTTTGATTGTGAAAATTTGAAATAATTTTATTTTTTCTAAACAGTCATAAATAATCAGAAATAATCAAAAATAATAAGAAATAATCAAAAATAATAAGAAATAATCAGAAAAAAATAAAAAATAATTCGAATGCTCAAAAAGAATTTTTTTTATTTTTTTCTGATTATTTTTGAATAGTTGTAATAATTTTGGATTATTTCTGATTTTTTGTAATCGTAATCATTATATAATCACAAATTTTTCAATAGTGAATTATATAGTCACTACGATTATTTCCAAAAAGAATCTAATTGATTAGTAATTCTAATCGAAGCTTAACAGGTATGGTTTCAAGTAAAGTAAGTGCCTAAAAGCCTGCAATAAAAATAACTTTCAAATTGTTTTAAATAAGTAACGGGTATAATATAGTCGGGAGCTCGACTATAGCCTTTTCCCGACTTTCTGAATCCTTATTCCATTACATTCCATTTATTATTGAAAGTGCTAAAATTTGTATCAGGTTCTATTTTTCAATAATTTACTTATGATATCAGTTTTGCCCTTCGGTATACTATTCTGTCATTTATTAATTATCAATTCATCAAATATCTTTGTCTGCATTCCCTACATTGTTTTCGCTTTAACTCTAAAGCCGAATTTAACTTAAACATCCACTTTTTGAAAACTATAAAACTTCTACTAGATATTTATTTACTGCTTTTATTTGTATTTAACTTGAACAAATATAATTTGCACTTTTAATTGGCCGTAAAAAACTGTCAGGGAAGCGAACACCCGCGACAGTTGGCCAAACTGTTAACTGGTACGAGAAACTCGCATCCTGCAGGCGTTCAACAAAAGTTTGTTTCACTATTTCATGTTGTACGTATATAGTTTCCTCCATCTATCCACATGCACCTCGTGCCGCAGCGTGTGCTGCAATTGTTGTCGCAAAATTTTGGCGTTAAAATTTGCATTTTATTCACGGCTTATTATAATGTTGCCTTTTGCTTTCGCACAAGCGGACTCCCCATAAGGATATATACATAAATCCTTCTGTGCTGGCAAATCCCGCATGAGCTGAAAACAATCAGAAAGCTTTCCGCCGCTTTTCCCTTTGCGTTTGATTCGCTTAACAAATTTGCTGCGCATTTATTTTGATTTACACTTCTGCCAAAACTATTTAATAATTCGGTATTTTTTTCTTATCTGTTATTCTAGTTTATGGATCGTATTTATTTTTGTCTCTATGCGTTTTATAAAAATAAATGTGATGGGCTTAAAATATATTCACCCAAATCTCTTTGTCAACTATGCTAAATAGTATACCTACTGTTAACTTTTAATAACATTTTTAGTTCAACCAAAAATGCCGCAAATTTTTGTGCAGTCCCCAAAAAGTTTGGGTACAAAATTTAACAAATTGAATTAATTGCGTGCAAAATTCCAAACGTAAAGAGCACAAAAGCCACTAAATGTCGGTTACAACAATAACAGCAAAATGAAACCCCAGCCCGAAGTCATTCATCCCCCAAACCAAGCCCTCAAAAAGTTGTCTAAAAACTGTGTACAAAGCCAGACAAAAAAGAAAAAAGAAACCAAAATGTGTCAGTTGAGAGTTGATTGACAGGTAGATATCCTAGATATCCTCAAGTCTAATTTTGTGATAAATTGTATTTATACAAAGAAGGAAAAATAGATAATACTATAAGAGTGATTGACAAGTAAGTATCCTTAAGACAGGTCTTAAATTAAAAGAAATGTAACAGATGAGATGGTTTAATATGAAAGAAATTAGTCTAAAATATAAAAAAATCGATAGTATCATCGATACATCAAGGCAATATAATGTTTCTGTTTTCGATTATTTTATGAATAGATAAGACAATTTGTCAGTCTAGTTGTCTTCCAATTCTTCAGATACCAAGCATCAGCAATTGTATAACGATAAGAAAACTATCGAAATAATTGTAATCGATATATTTGCAGCTGAATTTAACGTCCCTAGTGTCTGAGCATACCTTTTGAATAAATTTAAAATACCCTGTTTGGTTTACCTATTTGATGTGCACTGGGTATAGTAAATAGAAAAGGGGGAAAACGTAGGCAAACAATTTGCAGAAAATTTTGTATTAAATCAAAGTTCAAAGCAACGGCATGAGGGCAACTCCCACCCCATTGAGGGAAAAGGGAGAGCGTAGTCATGGAATGTGCAGACTGTACTGCCAGTTGAAGCTGTAACGTATGCTATAAATGCGGTTCTGACTGCAACATGGCGTATGCGTAATGTCGACTTAATTACCATTACAATAATCATAATGTGAGAAGCAAAGAAATAAACAACATTGAATTTAAAATGCAGTTAGAATCGAAGAGTGAGATAGAGAGAGAGAAGTAAAGAGAGAAGAAGAGAGTCAACCACAGTTGCCACTTGCAAATGGCAGTTATGACAATGCAGTGAGACAGCAAGTGGATTGCAATGTGACTCATGGAGTTGTCTTAGTTCGATAGTTTTTCGAGTAGATGAGTATAAACTGCTCTCTATGAGTCATCATAAACAATACAATCAACAGGAAGTGTTGATTGCACATTGCACAGGAGTCGCAGCTGAAACAGATGCAGGATGAGGAGCAGCCGAAAAAAAGCAAAAACTTCCGTTTGTGCTCCAATGATAAAGGAAGCCCCAGAAATGGGACTAAGCCATGGCCTGGAGTTGTGGCTGTGCCAGTGACTTTGCTCCTGCCTTTTGCTGCTGCCTTTTGCTTTTGCCGTTGGCTTGTAAACATGCAAAAATTGACAATTCAAATGTAACAGAAGCAGCAGCAGCAGCAACAAGAGAAAAGCTGAAAAAGGAGTGGATGAAGCTCATATAACGATGTGTCAAAGAGCTGGCAACCATACAACAACATACAGCAAACAACAACAGTGACAACAACAATAGTAACAACAACAACATTGCTACAACAATAGTGGCAAATCTGTGCTAAAAGAACCCGCGGGACACGACCGTTATGAGCCTCCAACTCCTTACATTTTTTCTCCCTTGACTTTTCCCATTTCTTTGTTGCGCCTTTCTCTATACCACGTGAGTCTTTTCTTAAAAGTAGTATATGCTTTTCAAGAAATTTTTTGAATAATATCTGTATTAAAAATTATTTTTTATAAAATAAAATTCAATTGTTATTTATGTTAAATTTTATCTCATTCATAAATAAAATATTAAAAAAAGAAAATTATGGTCTTTCTTAAGTGTTTAGAAGCATAGAAATAGTTCGGAAAATGTTTGTTTTTAAATATTTAAAACTATAATACTGATATAGATTTAATTTCTTATTCTGATATTAAAATTTGATTACTATTAGATTAGTTTCTTTTAATGCAATTTTGGTCAAAACACAGTGCTATGGATATTTGTGTGTAACTTCTAAAATCAAATTTTTATATTAATTTTTAATTCAATTCACAAATAAATGTTATGTTTAAATTGATCTCAAATGTGTTGATTTTATAAATTCTACTCTAAGCTCTATTATTGAAATTATCTTTAAGTTTAAAGCTGCGCCAAAAAATATGCTATATAAATTGTTTCTAAAGTTGTATGCACATTTTTATTAAATCAATTTCATTTCATTTTATTTTATACATGCTTTCACCGATGTTTTATTAACTTTGTTGAATATATTCAAATAATTTGATTATTTAAACAAATACAGAATATTTTGCAGTCGAGCTGTTCCGGATTCAACCTTTTTATTTGTCACCTTTCACGTTTTGTGGCATATATTTTTTTGTTGTTGTTGACAGAAACCGAATAAATGCGTTGTTCTTTCTTTTCATGTTTTATTTCGCTTTTTTGGCAGATGAAACAAATTTTATTTTGAGCTTTTTACTCCCTGCGTATTGACAATTTTAAGGAATTTGGCGAAAAAATGTGTTGCATACTTAAAAGCGCGTGACAAAATAAAAAATTGAGTAATGCGTTGTTAGTTATAGTGAAAAACGTTGGGCTTATTTAACAGCAAAAGGTATTGCAAATATTTTAACCTATTAAAAATACAAAGGCTAATGGAAAACTTTTTCACGATTCGCACTGTGATTTACATAAAAGCAGAGATTTATTTATTTTTACGAGCATGGAAATATATTTAAGAAACGCATTGAAAATGTGTATCGAATTACATTTAAAAAGATGTTTTTCCGATGAATAATGAATATCACATTTTGTGAAAGAAAATAATATGAAATGATGACATAATGAAGATTAAAGACATAAGTTTCCATTGAAAACTATTGAAGGACATTTGCAGCTGAGCAGAAAAGTGCTTGACTCGTCGAGAGACGTTGAGGAAACAGCTGCAAGTGTCACTTGGATATTTTTCAGTTTTTCCTTACTTTGACAGTTTTAATGACAAGTCGAAGGAGGGGAAGCTGTTGAAAAGCGAACATGATCGTCCAGCTGACCGAGACGGGGGATGAAATGGGCGGAAAAATAATACATTTTTGCACAGGGCAAAGCAATTTTCATACATTTATGCAGGAGGAGTCATAACTTGGATGCGATGTGGCATCCACAACATTGTTATGACAAGCTGAAAATATATATTTGATTGACATTTTGTTGGACGCCCAAGCTGGCAGGCGTCACAAGTTAATGGAAAATTAATAGTTGCTAAGTTAAATTGAAGTGAAATTTCCACCAAGAAAAGCGACACAAATGCAATTCCTCTAGGTGATAAATGAAGCTGTAGCTCTGTTGTCCGTGCCCAAAGGACATAACGGGTCTGTTCTCTAGCCTTTGTTGTTTGTTGCTGCCACGCTAAGCGGATTATGCACTCTGAATTAGATGCCAGCAGCCATCTTTCTTGGCATCCTTGTGAACTCCATTTTCTGCTAAGAAGTGTTCAACAAGCAACGCCAACGACGTCACGACAAATCCTGCAAAATGATGCGTTAAAGCTTTTAAAACATGGCCAACTAATTTAAATGGTCTCAAAGCTGGCAACAGGCTTTGTAACCGAGGATTGCCAACGTGGCCTGCAGGCAAAATCTACAAATGAAACTCAAAAAGTGTTGCGCAAAAAAGAAAATGGAACAGCGCACATTTATCACAGCTGCTTAAAGTCGAGCTAAAAACGGAAAAACAGAAAAACTATTATTTAAATTTAAACCGAAACAAATTCACAGATTAGTCGAGCACACACACACACATACACAAAGTGGGTCAGTGCTGCTGACGGTGCGAAAAGGATTCAACGAAAGGCAAAAGGACTTGCATGCTAAATTTGTCAAGCTATTAAATTTGACTATGAAACCACCAACAGCTTTCTCTTTATAGCTCTTGACAAATGGGTTTGCTTTGCCTATCTATATGAACTATATATAGAAGAATAGACCATACTTTATGGCGCAAGTTTTGGCCTTTGTTTCAAGCGTGATAAAGCATCTCAGTTTTCAACACGTATCTTTATCTTTTATTTGTGGGATATTTACTATAACTTGTTGAATTTATTTCCATTCAAAAATGTTGTTGAATTTATCTGTTTTAGAAATTTATTTATCGATTTTGAAAGTATTTAATTCATTGATTGATTGATGATAAAGTACTTTCTAACTTTTGCGGGTTTCCAATATAAACCCATTAGAATTTTAAATGGAACATAGAAAAATTGTTTATAAAAATTAAAGAATACGCCATCTTATATAAGATAAACAAATTAAGGGCCGTTTTTTCAATGTACATATAAAGTGTATTTAACATATGGGCATTTCCAGAAAAAGGTCCACCTCGCCCAAAAACGTAAAATTGATTAAAAACTTGTGAAATTTTCTTCCAAAAATGTATTCAAGTTATTTATTTAAGCAATAGAAGCCAGAAGAAATTCAATAGGATGAACATATAGATTCTATATAAGAATAAATTCACTTTTTCAATATTTTTGGCCTTCTTCTTAAAAATTGATTTCCAAAATGGACCGTTTTTATTCTATCGATTACACTTAGTGAGATAGTAAGATTGTAACGTAAACCATTTTATTATTTATTTATTTACAAAATTAGAGAGAATATAAAATATTAAATCTAATACATTAAAAGTGTGCTTAGAGTACTAGTAACTAGACCTTCGACTCTTAAACCATTTTAATACATAGAAATATATTGAAAAATTAATTTAAAACAAGTTTTACAAGTCGTTGTCGATATATCAAAAAAAATTTGATGGATATATTCTTGGAGCAAACTAGGTGGAAATCTTGTCACGTTCGCGATGTCGCGTTACAAATTACTAATAAAATTTGTAAAATAAATAAAATGATACTAACATGTCAAAATAATTTATAAAATGGAAAACTACATTATTTTATTATGGTTTAAGAGTATTTTCTTTTTTATTACTCGCCACATTTCGCAGACTTTCGTATTTGTCAAGATGAAGTCAAACATGACTTCCATTTTTCGTCGCGCTCGCGATGCATTGTTTTCAAAAAATAATTTGAAAACGACAATTCTTCAAATCTTGTCTTTTTATTAAAAATAGTGTTGATAAAATGCATTAAACACGTGAGAAAACATTTTTGAAAATGTCAAATTTAGCCATTTATTTTTTTCTTTTAAAAGCGTACACATGTCGCGTTCTCGATCCTGGAAATACCCATATAGTAACAAATTCGACATTAATTTCTATAAATTTTACGTCAAATTTTCTTTATTATAATTATCAAATACCTTATTTATACATTGAAAAAACGGGCCAAAGAATTATTCTAATTCCAAAAAATTTAAAACATTCAATTTTAAATATATTAAGTATTAAATAGAATAAGCTTTGCTGAAACTATAATTTTCACTCAAAGACCTTTCTAAAATGGCTCTGCAATATTGTTTGCATCTGAATATCAAGTATATGTACTTAATCGCATGTCGCATCTAGTTTTTCAATTGTCAAATGTTGCGCCACGTGCAGGTTATTGAAATTGTCACAGGATATTTCAGGCTTTCAGCAACAATAAAAGCGTTATAAACATACAGACTCATGTGTGTAGGTGCTTGGAATTGAATGGAAGCGAAGTGAAGTGAAATGACAGCTGTCATTTGAGCTGACATTTCATATTATGAGAGTGAGAATGAATTGACGCAAGTGCGACTACACGTATGGAATGCGTCTGTATATTTAGAAAACATACGAGGCGGGAATTCATAATCAAATGGCCAGCTAAACAGTTGGACCATTGAACAACTGGACAATTAACAGCTGTGGCCAGTAAAAGTCGCCTGTCATTGTTTGTTGCTTGTTACACAGGGCGTATACTTAACTTAGCCTTGGCATTGACATTGTGTGAACTCTATAAATAATTGACATTTGCTGCCAGACGCATAAACTTTTCAATACGCAGCACTTTTGACCATCCTCTCATTCCCAAATTGACCTCGATGCTCACCCTTCGGTAGTTACCGTTAAGCTGACACTTGATTGTAGCATACTTATTTGCACGGCCGATAATGATGGCCATAATTTGGCGTATTTTATGCTTTCTAAACGCTCAAGTTAAGCACTTGAGCTGCCAAAATGTTTATGGCCTTTAATGAGCATCAATTAGCAGAGGGCATAAAAATGCCCAACAATCACTTGAATCGTGGTAAGAGTCGGGCAAATTAGGCTTAAGGAAAAGTGTGACGATAAGTCTTAAGGTAGAAAAAGTGCAAAAAGAACTTTTTATAAACATACTTGAATACTTATAGATTTTTAAAATTTCTTTGAAATAATGCAAGCATAGTTTACTTTACTTCTTTATTTAATTAGCTTAATCTTAATATTCATTCAATATGTTCTATGTTAATTCTTAGGAAAAATATTTATTCATAGAAATTTCCTGCTTACTCTTACGAGTACTGTAGAAAATGACTGTATTTAGAATTCTATGTAGCTTAAACATTAATAGCATTAGTATAGAATTAGTATAGAAATATCTGTCAGCTAAAATTTAACTATATTATGATAAAAAGGATTTTAGTCTAAATCATACATATTCAATACACATATTTAATACACATTTAAATTGAAACTAGTATCAAATTGATGAGAGTTGTAACATTTATTGTTGTGACACTAATACGGCAAAACAAATGGCTGTAATTGCTTTTATCGTGGTGATGCGATTTGTTGCTCCCAAATCGATTGCATATAAATGAGATTGGTAAAATTTACGAATAGAGCACGTATAAATATTTCATTGAGGGCCCCAACACACACTCTACAACACTGTTTGTTGTATCAGCAAGTGTCCCATCGACCCAGAGAGTCAACACCAAGTCACAAATTGATGAAAGTCTATGCTCATAACTCAAACATTTTCCATCACACTCTAAAATTGTCGATTGTGTCCTCGATTCCTGCATAACAAATGTGCTTAAATAAAAGATTGTTCAACTTACAAATACTCCTTCTATTTTTTAGGTATTGTTTTGTTTGTTTATTATGCGATTGCCTTGAAATTTTAATAATATTTAGACAGAAAAGCAGCTTAATTGAAATATTTAAAACAAATCTTTAAGCTGTTTTAATTTCTGATTTGTAAGAATTTTAGGCTGAACAATTTGAATCTAATGATGCCCCATTTGCACTGTTTTAATAATGTAGGGTATTAAAGGCAAATACGACAACTAAATTCACAGCAAAATTGATTTCTATGATTTGTCAAGCGAGCAGAGATGGGAGAATGGCAGAGAGAGGAGTGTGGTGGGATGTTTGTTAAAGTTAGAAGTTGATTTAGCTAGTTTGCTGGCTGCTTGTTGATAGTTGATTGTTGATTGTGTTTGCTGTGCTGCATTGTTTGTTTTTGCAGTTTCAAACTCTGACATAAATTAATTTAAAAATTTTCAGATCTCTTTATTGCCCCCCTGTTTTGTGCCCTTCTCCTTTCGTGCATACAATGTGCGCATTAAATGACGCACGCATCACATTCAGAGTTGTCAACTCTTTTGAGTTCCCCATTCAGTTCATTCAACGAGTGCCCTTTTTACTCACTTGTTCACTTGCCTTTGTTCAATGTCAGGGCATCGCACATTTCGTTCCATTTAATGACAAAAGCCTCTCACACACACACATACACTCTTATACACACACACACACACACTCTTGGCACACCCATTCACAGATATATTGTATTAATTGATTAAGGGACTTGCCGCGTAGTGGCATGACATTGTCATACTCGTATTCATTCACATTGCTCATACGCCTCGTTGTCTGCCTCGGGACTGCAAATATTTGTGTTGTTCATTTGTTGACGACGCTGCAGTTGCTTTTCAATAATGCATTATGAAATTAATTTCATTGAAATTATACGCTCTGTAAATCATGCGTAAAAGTTGATCAAGCAAATGGCAAAAATCGCTGAATTATAGATTATAATCAATTCATTTCGTTGTTGCTAACAAATTGCATCAATTTCTTTGATTTATCGTATTATCCGTCGTTCAATTAACAATGAATTTTAAATGTGCGATCCATTATGAAGTGTGTCGTAAAACCCCTAATGAAATTGCCATTTATTATTACATGAAAATGTTTAACAAGGGAAAATGAGTGAAAATAAGTACATTGAGAATAAAGCAGTGGAAGTATATATGAAGAGTAGAACAAAATATAGAATAAAACGATTGGCAATAAAATCGTGGGTTGCAGAAAAAGGATAATGATAGAAATGGATCCAAAGAATGAAATAAAATAGATTTTAAAATAATAAAACAGTTAATTTTTATGAAATTTTCAACAGTAAGTGTTATAAGAAAACAAGAAACTTACCGAGAGTAAAAAATGCTTGCAAACTGTATAAAAACACTTTTATTTAGTTGGTTTTTAGGGCCACCCCATCTAAAAGAAAATACATGAATTTAACTGAATGTAGCACAGCCTTCAAACCCATAGAAAATTACTTTTTGCCGCGCTTCCTTTAGCGAAAACTTGTATTTTTATTGAAACGTGAATATCTCAGAAAAAAGTCTGTTTTTTATCTTCAACTTTTCTACTTCGATTTCGCAAAGTGGCTTTGTTTTTGTAGTTTCTTTTATTACCTACCGCTTTTCGTGCGCTGTTTTCAATTAAATTTTCATATTGCAGTCGACTGCAATGCTTGTCATATTATATCCCTGTTCTGTAGCCAAGCATATTTCACATTTTCCGACTAGGAGGCAGCGTCGCAATCTCTTTTTGATATGTTGCACCCCAAAGAAATAAAATAAATATTTGCAGTGTGTTGCGATGACGACGACGAGTAGGATAGGGATGAAGAATGTCAGGAAATGGGTAAGGGTAAGAGAATGGGTAAGGGAAAGGAAAAAGGTAAGGGTAAACCCCATAAAACCCTTATATAAATATTAAGCAAGCACATCCAACAGAAAATCCCATCAAAATATACACGTACGTAGAAAACGACATGTCAAACATAAAAGTCCAGGCGCCTCTTTTCAAAATGAGTTGTTGTTGACCTTAACAATGGCCTGGCAACCCTGGCAGCGGCTTCCACATGGATTAGCCGCAACTTACGAGCATTTTTAGTGCCAGCAGGCGAGTAGTGGATTAAAAATCTACCCAGAGTTGTTGTTACTACAAAGCCTACATATCGTAACACTAAAGGCAACTGCAACATGCTGGCAACCCTGGCAACCCGTTGTCCTCCTCCATTGTATGAGCATTTGCTGTGGGTGACATACGACTACACAAGGAAGGCAAACATTCTGCACTTCCGTTGATAATTTTTATTTTCGTGTACCCTTATCTCATCTGCCTCACTTAACCGCATACACATACTAACGTATACTTATTGCAGTCTGTGTACATTCTCTGATTAAATGTTCAATTACATTTTCATAAAATTTATAACTTTGATATTTTAAGTACATGTTAATTTATTTAGGCACGGAATTTCTTTGTTTCAAATTCTTAAACTGTTATAATCAGGGACTGAAAAACACAGTAAAGGAAACAAAAATTTATAATTAGAATATTAGAATACATCCAAGAATATATCCAAAAAAAATGTTTTTATTGCATTTAATTGAAAAAGATTAGGGACCGTAACGATTATGATTTTTACACAAAAAAATTAAAAATAAGAGTAATTGGCTCATTTTTATAAAAAAATTAAAAAAAAATAATTATTTTTAAATTTTGATATAAAAATAACTATTATTCCGTGGTAAAAATCAAATATTTTTGTTATTTCGTATATCTTAAATAATTATTGAAATATATGTATAAATAAAAATCACTAAAACTATTATTTTGAAGGCAATAAAATAGAATTTGAGAAATAATGGCTGTGTAGTAATTGTTATTTTGAAACCTAAAACAGAGTTACGGTCCCTGTTTATAACACACTACACTCGATATTGGTCCGACACAAACCACAAACATATGTGTGTACACACTGCTCGGACTCAAATGATAGAGCGGGTCGTGTGTATGGAAATGATAAAAACAATGTGTGCAATATGTAGTTGGAACCACAACGACAACTCGGGGTACATTAAAAAAAAAGTGTCAACTGGCAAATGTTTTTCAGAGTTAAAATGTTGTGAGACAGTATTGCGATTAGAACAGAGAATGGGTTGAACGCCGTTGGCTAACGTTTGAAACTGCAAAACAATTAAAACGGAGCGACAGGAAGTGGATAGAAGAAGGAAATGGAGAAGAGGTAGGGGTAGAGCAACAGGCACAGAGAGACGGAATACAGAAAACATACAGTCGTGTTGTAGCATATGCAAAAAGGGGCAAATATCGCTCAACACAAGCCAAAATCCAATTCAACTCAAACTCTGTTACATTTTTCCTGTGTCATAGCAGTTTTTATAGCTCCCCTCTCCCACCTTCCCCTTTTCCTTTTCCTTTCTCTGTCACCTGTCCCCTGCCCCCTTTTTCACTCTGTGAAGCTGATGTGTTGTGTTCTGTCTGGCAAGAGCTTTGCTTATGTCAATATGAGAATGGGTGAATTGTCAGTAACTCTATCTCCCTCTCAGCCTCTCTCTCTCACCCTGTGTGTGCATGTGTATGTGTGTGCATGTGTTTCGGTTTCTTATCAGCAGTCGCCAAGCCCACGTAAATTCCAGTGACTAACGAAATTTTATTGATGCGCAACTTGACGAAAGATGACGGCGAATGTAAATGTAATGACACAACGAGGTGTGCATGTGTGTGTGTGTGTGTGTAGGGAATTACGGAAATTGGCAAATGTTTGTGGTGAAATGTTTGTCACAAAGAATGCGGCATATAGAAAGGAATTTCATGGAAGATGCTAGACAAATTCTCTCGACAATTTTGGTAATTGAAAATTTCAAATGGTTTGTAAATTGAAAATAAAGATTTAATATAAATTTAGGTTTATACTTATATATAATTTTCTAAATTTTTTTTTAACGATTGCAATCCTGAATATTATTAATTGAATAATTAATTGTCTTTGCTGGAATTATCAGGCAAGTTCTAAAAATCTACAACAATTCTCAAGCAAAAGTCGACATTCCTTAAATCAAGCAACTACTACTTATAAAGATTCAAATATTACTTAAACTTTTGGAAAATTTTAAAACTTTTTGAATTAAATTAATAATTTTATTATAAATGTATTTTATAAATAAAATATACCAACATTTAAGTATGTATTATCCTATAATTTGAAATAAATTGAAAAATCTCTGAATAGGAGTTGTCAAAGAAATCTTTAAAAATGTATGACACAAATTTATATACAGGAGTGTTGGAGTAATAATGTAAGTGAAATATTTCCATCTAAACAGTAGCAACTTATGATGATTAGCTAAACTTTATTTTGATTGCTTTTAAGGCATTTTTCATGCCACTCACAACTCAATGCGCATTCATTTCTCAAAGTCAGCTGTGATTTTTGACTAGTTTTAAGCTCCAAATAAAACTTTTTAGTTTGCCGCTGGGAAGCAAAAAAATAAATGAATCCTGAAATACAATCATAAATAGTCAACTCTTCTCTTTTGGCACTCATTTTATGTTTGGTGGAAAAAGTTTTCCAATTTAGATTTAAAAAGCTACACAACGCAAGTGAAGTGCAGCAAATAATAAAGTACAGCTTTTTAAAGCTTCGACAATAAAAACCGAAATTCAGAAAAATACTAGAAATGGGTGAAAGTAAAGTAAATATACTTGACTGTAGAACTAAACACGCTGACCACATGCAATTTTCAAACAATTTTAATGCATATATAGACAAAATTGTTAATCCAGACCACGCAACATGCATTAAAAGCGTTTCAAGCGTGTTTATAATACATATATGTATGTATCTATATCTAGCTATTTGTATCTGCATGTGCTGGCAACTTTGAGAGGAAAAATGTAGCCAAATATTTTGCAAAGTTCGCCCACACGATGTGCATTTTTGGCCAGAAACCTGGGCAAACTGAAGTTGAATCAGGGACTCCCTGTCCTGGCTGGCTGGCGGACTACTCGTACTGACCTGACAGCCTAGGATACTAGAATACTGTTGCAGCTAACCAAATTTGTATCTGTTACCAGACTGCGTGTGGTATGCCGCTGACAGACATTAGCAGAGCTTATGTTTTGCTTGCCTTCCGGCCAGTCCATAAGGACCTCCTCCTGGGCAAGACCACACTCTGTCTAATGCATGCGAAAATTGCAAAAATTGCAAGTTAAAAGTGGAATTTTCCGACAACTATGCGAAGGTGTTGTCTGTCTGTCTGTCTAGCCCTCTATGTGGTTGTCTGTGTGCGTGTGTGTGTGTATGGCATTTATGCAGATGTTGCCATCAGTTATTTTCATAAACTCAACTATCTCTGGAAGGCAGCCAGATAATATTTGGATTCGGACAACACTTTCTACGTACACACACACAATTTAAGTTATGCACTTTCTCAGTTTATTGCATTAAGTTGCATTCAATTACAATTATAATTAGTTTCAGGTGCAAACACAAAGTTGCTGAACTTTTAAAACTTGGCGTCATCCCAAGTGCAAATATCCTGCAAGTTTCTTAAGAAATTTATTGCAATTTGGATGCTTTTTTTAAATATGATTATATTTTGTATTGTACTTTTTGAAATAAAGTGTATTTTTTAACTTGCATTTCTAAAATTGCCAACTATACTTTAAATTACGTTTTAAAAATATGTTGCATACTTTTTGGGCTGCACTTTTTATTTTAAGCGAAGCTTTGCAGTGTGTAATTCTCTTATGTTTCTGAATTCTCTTATGTTTCTTCATTATTATATAATTTACTAAATGTAAGTTCTCTTACTACAAGTTAAATGAGAATTCTTTTTTAAACTAAGTTTGCAACATGACGCCGAAAATTAAAATGTTTGTCGTACTAAATTTTTCATACTTTGGTGCTGATTTTTTTTTAAGTTTGAAAGACATATTTTATTTAACAGGTAACAGAAAGCCTGTTAAAAAAATTACAAATTATTTACCAAAAAAAAAAAGATTATTTTTTGATTATTATATTATGCAATTTAAAATATCTGTTGTGTGTAATAAATTTTTTTGACTCGTTGGTTATGCTTTATAATTAAAGCTAAAACTATTTTAGTTTACCGCAAGCAAAGCAAACTTCAATCTGTTATTTATGCATGAATTTAATGCGTCATTTATTCTGTAACACATTTTGAACTAAATGCACTAACTAAACGACATACAGTGGCGGCAGAAATAATAGGGACAAAAAAACTTGGTTGCTTCTTTTCAATATTACTCTCATCCTTGCAAGATCCAATGCATATAAACTCTTAGACTTAATACATAATCGATATTTCTATTTAAATTTAACAAAAATTTGGTCCATATTATCATACAAGAAGAAAAAAACAGAAAAAAACAAAAATTTCCGAAATTCATACAGGCAGAAAAAATAGGGACAAGGAGCATTAAGCATAAAATTTTTGTTTTTTACATATTGGTTTTAAAATTTTGTGGTAGCACTTATCATTTTTAATATTCTAGAGCATCTTGGATGCATGGAGTCCACAAGTTTGGCACAGGTTTCCTCAGGAATGCCATACCAAGCCTATTGCACCTGTTCAGAGAGCACCTGCTGATTTTTGGGCATGTCAGACCCTAATGCCTAAACTTAATGCCGGCTTTTGATCTTCCCAGAGGTCCTCTATGGGAATTAAGCCCGTGGAATGTGCAGGTGGTTCCATGTCGCCAATATTTTCGATACCAATCCATTCTCTGACCAAATTCGAAGGGTGCTTTGGGTCGTAATCTTGCTGTAAAGTGGGAGTAAAGACATTTCCTGTTCAGCAAATGGCTGAATCGTAGTCCGGAGGATCTCTAGATAATATATTGCAATAGATTTGGTCGACAGCAGGTTCTGGTAAGCATTTATCAGACCATACCATACCATAATCGAACCTCCGCCGTGCTTCACAGTCTTAATTGATTACTTGGGGTCAAAAGCTTTTCCTTTACGTCGTCTAACTTGTCTTTTTCCATCTGATCCAATGAAGTTGATCTTCGATACGTCCAACTAGAGCATATTTTTCCAATTTTCGAAGAGCAGGTGCGTATTAGCAAGTTTAAGCCTATGCTGAATATTTCGGTTACTTAAAAACGGTCGAGTATGGTCTGGTATGGTCTGATAAATGCTTACCAGAACCTGCTGTCGACCAAATCTATTGCAATATATTATCTAGAGATCCTCCGGACTACGATTCAGCCATTTGCTGAACAGGAAATGTCTTTACTCCCACTTTACAGCAAGATTACGACCAAAAGCACCCTTCGAATTTGGTCAGAGAATGGATTGGTATCGAAAATATTGGCGACATGGAACCACCTGCACATTCCACGGGCTTAATTCCCATAGAGGACCTCTGGGAAGATCAAAAGCCGGCATTAAGTTTAGGCATTAGGGTCTGACATGCCCAAAAATCAGCAGGTGCTCTCTGAGCAGGTGCAATAGGCTTGGTATGGCATTCCTGAGGAAACCTGTGCCAAACTTGTGGACTCCATGCATCCAAGATGCTCTAGAATATTAAAAATGATAAGTGCTACCACAAAATTTTAAAACCAATATGTAAAAAACAAAAATTTTATGCTTAATGCTCCTTGTCCCTATTTTTTCTGCCAGTATGAATTGCGGAAATTTTTGTTTTTTTCTGTTTTTTTCTTCTTGTATGATAATATGGACCAAATTTTTGTTAAATTTAAATATAAATATCGATTATGTATTAAGTCTAAGAGTTTATATGCATTGGATCTTGCAAGGATGAGAGTAATATTGAAAAGAAGCAACCAAGTTTTTTTGTCCCTATTATTTCTGCCGCCACTGTATATAAACGCGACTTTCAGCTCTTAAATCTACACATATCACAGTTTGGTTTCCCTCCACTCCCAAATTGTTTGTCACTTAAGCTCGTGGTCATATTTTATGCGCTCTATCTTCATATATCTCTCTCTGCCGTCCTCAAAAACCTCAATGCGCTGTGGTTTGCACTCGCAGCGAGTGGTGCGAGAAATGCCTACAAGCTTCGGGGCTCTCAATGACACTCAAATTCCAATAAATAACTTATGTAACGGCAACTGCGATGACTGTCAAACAGTATATGTGTATGTGTGTGTGTGTGCATGTGTGTGTGTAGGGCAACGTGGCGTATGAGTGCTGTGGCTGGCATTCAAAACTGTACGAGTAACTACGGACAACTGCAACCGAGCTGGCCACAACACCTCTCTTCAGTATAGACACAACCATATTGAATCACCTTTCGAGTGCGCCTGAATTTCGCTGGCAATTTAATTGTTTCAATATTTCGTTGCGACTCATTTTCTTCCGGCCACCAAAAATGGGGGCAGCAGATTTTCGGAATGGGCTTGAATGAACATGTACCGTTCTCGCTGTTGTTGTAGTTTGTTGTTGCTTTTTGCATGTTTGTCGTTGACACCGCAGTAACACGAAACTATGCCAGGTGCATTTTCGGGCAGAGTGTGCGGTTCTTGTATCTTTTGAGCAGTTTTGCGGTTTTTGTCACCCTCAAAACCATATATGAATTTAGTTCTACTGTGTGGCTCTGTTTTATTATTTGACATATTTAATTTGCGCGTGCTCAACTGGAAATTTCATTTAAATAATGCTAAAATTTATTTAAATACATACGAAATTTCGGCAAAACATAAAGTTTGATATAATATACATATGTCAATAAATAATAAATTATTGCAAATTTTATTTGTACTTCTTTAAAAGGAAATTTAACTTAATTTAAGCTGTCATTTTCATTAAATTCAAACTTTAAGATACGTTTCTTAAGTATCTATAACTTATATAAACTCCTCTTTTTTTAAAGCTTTTTATTTTTTTCGCAATTTTTAATTGCAAGTCATAAAAATTAACTAAAATATTATTTAACCTATTATGTATTTTTTTGTATATTTTCTGGATGGATGCGAGAACAGACAATTTTTTGATGAAATCTATTTCTTGTTTATACTTTTCAGTTTCCCATTTTGGAGCTTTACTTATTCAATTATTTATAGTTAGCGTTATTATAATATTTTTAGTTTCTTTTTAAATTGAGTTAATTTTCTCTTTCGTCTTTGTTAATTTGCAAATTTTTATTATATTACAAAATTCCAATTTATATAAATATTGTTGGAATTCAATTAAATTTAAACTATTTGTAAAGAAATAAGTTTGAAATATTTAGATGAAATTGTTAACCGGAACTGCCCGTCTGAAGTTCTTCATTTAGTCGACAGGGTAGTGGCATCCCCTTCCATTTCGTACAGACACCGTTAATCAAGTTATTTATGGGTTGCAGGGACATGTTTGCGCTTTTATGGGCATTATCAGTTGGCAACATGCGTGGAATGACCACGCCCCTTTTGTTTGCGGGCCCTTCTTGTCGCAGTTCAACGCACTCTATGTGTTTGCCTTTGATTTAATTTGGGGTCTCGTTAACAACATTGAGTTTTACTTCAAATGGTTGTCAGACTAAAATGGGGGGAAGGGGAATGTCGCATAATTCGAAAAAGGACGCGACGATCGCATCGTCTTTGGGTTCGATGGAGTTGCAGCCAATTTTGCCACAGGATGAGTTTCTTGATACGACGAATTTGTTGCGCAATCGCAAGGATAAAGACTTGGGCTCCCAGCGAAGTAGCAAGAGTAATCAAACTGTTTTGGTAACTGAACCACATGATGATGATGAGGATGAGAATTATGATGATGAATACGATGACAGGGCGACAACATATTCCGATGAGGTGAGAAGCGAAACTTTGTCGACTTTGTCTTTGGTCTTTTGTCCTTGTTTGTAATTTGGCAGACGTGTTTAAGCATAATTTTAAAGCATAAATTAAATTATCTGAAATTAAATAAATTGTGGAACACGTGTGTCGATGTTGTGGTCTAGTTCCAGCTGTTTTGCTTGTTTGTTATCCACAACAACACAACACGTTAAGCTAATTAACTTAATTGTTGCTCATTTGCAATATTTTCGCATTGCTTTGGCCAAGTAAATTGCCTGGCTGTGGCTCTTTTATAGGATGTCTATCATAATTATATGCTGAAATATGCTTCAACTTAAGCTTAATTTTCTCTTTACTTTTCTCTCTTTTCAGGTACGTACGGCCATTTATTTACCCACTTTATGCTACGCGCAATTAACGTAAGTCCACAACGAAAAGAAAATCATTCTGTATAATTTGTACATCAGGTGTAGGCCCACTCCCGCTTCTCTCGAACAAGCACAAGTAAAACAATCAGGATAAAGCCGGCCTAAAGCATATTTCACACCAAAAATAATTACCAAAACAACATAAAGAATTTAAAAAACAAAAGCGTGTAACCGAAAAAGTCGACGAAAGTCACACAGAGTGTGCTACACATGAATAATCAAATTTGCCGGAGTCAGTCGAGTTCTGGCCCCCAAGGCAGGAAGTTGTGCAGAAAAAGAAGAAAAAAACTTTGGTTCTGGCAGCTTCAACAAAGACAAAGGGCACATTACGTATACGCAACGTGTGTCAGGCAGTGGGGAACAAATGGTCTCTGAGCCGTGCCGATAAAGTTTCTGACTCGTTCAATTGGCTGTGAAAATGACAAGGGAGAAGAGGAAGAAAGAAAGAGAGAAAGAGATAGAGATAGAGAGAGAAAGCAACTTCTCAACTATCACACCTCTTCATTGATTTCTTCTTGCACTTCTTTTAGCTTTTACTTTACGAAATTGGGACTTGATAAGTTGTCACTGCAATTAGCTGCAATTTTCAATTAAACACAGCCACAATTATAAAGACCTTGTATACCCTGCAGACATTTAGAAAGTAAAAGTCGAGTAAAAGGCGGCAAATGATCTGTCTAGAGATTTAGTATATGACTTATAGTTGTTATAGATAAATAATAATTATAATTTATTAAGTTTTTGTATAATATTTAATTATAGAAAATTTAAATTTATTGATTAAGTTGGTGTAAATGTGAAAAAATTCGTCTATCTCTCACTGGAGATTTAGACATTAACAAACAAATATAATCATAAATTATTGTGGCATCGTATAATCATCATTATTTGTTTTGATTATGTAATTAGCTAAAGAACACAATGATCTCCTACTCTAAACTCTCTCTTTCTGTCTCTCTAGAGATTTTATTTATATTAGCTTGTATAACGTTGTAGCTTGTACCCTTTAACCATTAGCTCGAAGGGTATCTTAAAGTTGAGCTAATCTAACTCAGGATTAAATAGGTTGATTTCTCTTTCAAGAAATTTAAATTCCACTTGCGCTTAGATCATAAACATATATTAATTAAATAAAATTAATATATTTCCCAATTGAGAATAACTGAGTACAAAGTACAGAGTATTAACCAGTCAAGTAACCTCAAATACAGCAGCTTAACATGTTTTTTTTGCCACTCATTATGGGCAAAGGTTCACAAATTAGTGCAGTGAAAAAAAACTATCAAGGGGTCTCAGTCGGAAATGATAAATTAGTTAAGGCAAATGTAACTTTTGTGTGCGCGTCGACGCTTTTTCAGCAGGCAACAACAGCGAATGAGTAACAGAAATAGTAGTGGAAAACAAAGAGGGAGCGAGATGGAGATAGAAAGAGAGAGGGAGAGGGAGAGGGCAACACGGCTTCTAGCAATTTACTAGCAAACTAATGGCATAGGTTTGGGGCGTTGGAGAAAAAAAAATATGTTACATTAAAAAGTTTTTCGATTATTTTGTAGCTATTTTTTGCCGTTTTGAAAGTTTCTCAACTGGATTTACTTTACATTTTCTTTGCTTTTCGTTACTTTGCACACTTGATGAATGTTATGCTAATGAGTGTGAGAAAGAGAGAGGCATCAAATCCTTACCGAAAATATTGTAAAAAATAGAAAAAATATGCAAGTTATGTGCGAAGCGACTAAATGGAAAGCTACTTAGTTTTAAGGGCGAAAACGAAAGAAGACTTTAGTGTATTCGATGGTCACTTTATTTATTGAAGATTACATTTACTAAAATAGTTGACATCTTACATTTTAGCAGCGTTTTTCCTGCACTCAAATGTCTCTTTCTCCATGTTTACTTTATTTACGAGCAACTTGTATTTCTATTAAAATAAGTAATATTTGGTAACTTTCAGTGTAAATATATTAGTAAAATGTTATTGAATTGACAAAAATTATATTCTATGAACTCCATTTTAGCTTTTTAAAAATGTTATTTTTTTAATAAGTTTCAATAAATCATACCTGTTAAATAATGATTAGTAATCATGATCATTAGTAATTAGATTATTTTTGTTTAAAAGTCGAACTAATGATTAAATTACGATTACGATTATCATTATATAATCAAAAATTTTTTAACAATAGTCACCACGATTTTTTCCAAAAATAATCTAATTGATTAGTAACTCTAATTGAAATTTAACAGATATGCAATAAATACATAATTTTAATAAATAAAAATATAAGCATTCTTTTCCTATTAACTTTGTGACTGCATAAACCACAATTTACTTGGAATTCTCTCAAAAATATTTTTTTTTTTTCAGTCCTTGAAATGCCTAAAGCATTTGAGAGCCTTTTCATTTTTTTGTAACAAAGCTTGAGATTGAGTTTTGTAGTTAGCTCGAAAGTTTTGTGGATTATATTATATTATAACCTGCTTTTGAAAATCAACCATTTGCCTTAGCTAAGCTCTGTTCAAGTTCAATCGGCTTGTCAAAGTTTTCCCACTCAACGTCTTTGGTCTGTTATACACAGTAGTGTGTATTGTGTGTAGTAGTATATATTGAGGATAACTCATACCTTTTTCGATCCATGGCTTTGGTTGCACCTTGGCGTTTCAATCGAATGAACATCAATATTGATTTTGCTTAGTCAGTTTTTGCCTGAAAGTCTTTTGTTTAACTACGGCCAAGTTGTTGCTCATCCTGTGCTCCATGTTTCTGGTTCCATGTTCCTGGTTTCTGGTTCTACGTTGCCTTTAAATCAACACTTTGCTTCAAGTCGTGTAGTTGCCGATTCTCTCCGTCTCCGTCTCATGCTTGAGCTTTTCTGGCATATTACTTTTGCGGCTTTTTCGCTATGCTTGTCGCCCCCCCCACACACTTACTTTTCTTACCCGCCTGCTAAATGGAAAACTTGTGGGCTGCTTATGGGGCACTTAATGGCTTTCATTGGTTTGGATGAATGGCAATGGCTGCGACGTGAGAGGAGCTGCATGTGAAAAAGAATTTTATGGAGTTGCAAACTTGTGCTCTCGATGATGTAAGTGGCTAAAAAGTACATGCAACCAGGCTGCCTCCTTCCTTACACCCTCTTCTTCTTTCCTCCACTCCATTGACTCTTTTTGAGTGCATCGTTAACGTCTTTTGCTGGCTCATCAGGTTGGCTGGAAAATTAAATTTCTAGCTTGCTTTTTTTTTTGCCTTGTTCCTTGTTTCCTTGCTTACTTCAAATGCACTGACCTGTTTTTTCTTTGCTCTACTCGCACTCGTTTCTTATCTGGCAACTTTCCACTGAATGATTCATTCAATAATCGACTTGAATAGGTATTTGTTCTTGTGCTCTAATTATTGATACGTTGAAAGGGCCAAGCTCAAATTAAATTGCTCCTTGAATAGTTGTTAAGCTTCGATCGAAAAATTATTAATAAACCATTGGCTATGAGTACGAGCACTCAAATTAATTATGCCCATCACGGAAAGGATATAAAAAGACAGCTTAAATAATGTAATAAATTTTCAATTTTCACTCCATAAAAACATCAGATTTTACGGAACTAATTATGTGGCTGTGATGACAAATGTCAGTGGATTTTATACCTGTTTTCCTTTCAACATGCACGATTATATTTCTACTTTTTATACCCTGTTAAAGGGAGGAATGAATGGCATGCCAAATACATAGACAGCTTTTGCTTTGTAAATATTTAAAAATATTTTAATGTCTATATTTTATATTTCTATAACTACCGGGTATCTACAGGTCGATCACACCCTCCTATTTTAATCTCAGTTTACGGGATCAACACGTTTTATGCATTAAAAATGAATGCTGTGCACATAAACAATTAATATTAAATAAATTGTGAGTGCGGTTGTAAGTTTAATTTGATAAATGTGCAAAAAATTAACATGCGTAAAATTATTATTACAATGGAATGAATTATAAAAAGAGAGAAATTGTGGAGCTGTCGATAGATGCAGACCCCGGGGCAATGGCATATAAAAAGTATGCATACAGAATATAAAACTGGGAGAGTTAATTTCATTTCATTCTTTTTTTTTTACTACTTTCAAGTTAAGTTGGATGGGGATTCAAATTAATTAAATATTATGCTTAATTGAAATGAATAAATGAGTTTGTTTTAAGTAGGATGTTGTTTATCTCCGTAAAAATGCTGAATAAATAAAATTGTCTTTTTTTTACGTAATACGAAATGTTATTTGCCGAGTTCACGGATTAGCTTTTCATTTACGATTTTTCATCATTAAATGTATTGTTAATATTGAATTCGTATTTTTTATGGAATTAATATGCTGGCTCACACGCTTTCATGAATTTATAACGCCATTTCTTCTTTCTATTGTTACAATTTTGAAAGTTTTTGCATTTATATGCACTGTGAATAGAAGAGAATTATCTAATATTTATCTTGATCGATTTTTATTTTACATCAATGTTATCAATCCCCTTGTTTGATAACATAATTTAATTTCCTTTGTCATTGCAAAATAAAAACATGGCGTGAAATTGTTTGCAAACTACTGTAAAACTCTATTGCCGTGATTTAGCTTGAATTTGGTATATGTATATATTTTATGTTTAGAATTTTACAATTGGCCTTTCACTTATTCACGCACTTTGTTATTGTTGGAGGTAGGCAAATATACATAGGCAAATTGTTGTTTTCATTGACGCTGTTGTAATGTAATTAAAAGCACACAACAATCGCAATGTGTTTGTCCATTCCTTCAGTTGTCCTTTGTAGTATATGGGCTTCTGTTTATTTTGCTAATTGAAAAATTAAATTAATTGCAACATGAGGCAAAATTGCAGCAACAATTGAATTAGCTGCGCGCGTGCAAATTGTTTTGTTCAAATAGCATAAAAATATTTGCCAACTACAATTCGATTTTTAATTAGATTTTGCTGTAGAACGGTTAAACACATTTGATTCTTTAGAATATCCATCATTTATTTAATAAATAATATGCAAAATCTAATTTGTACTTTAAAATGAAAGTAATTTAATATTTAATAAAAATCAACAACGAAATCGGCGTAAAAGTCTCTTCTAATTACTCGTAAATTCAAAAAGCTGATCTCTGTAATACAAATGTGATTTTTTTTAAGACGTCGCCTAAAAGCAGGCAACAATAATCGTTTCCTGAGGTGTTGACTTGTTAGTGTGCGTGTTTGTGAGATTTATGTGGCGCCTGTGTTGGTTGGGTGAGGGGTTAAGTGAGGTTAAGTTGCATGTTGTGCGTGGTGCATGCAACATCTTGTGCCAGGCAATTTATAACGCTCAACCGACAACAGGTGTCGCCTAAGTGCATTCCAGCCAGACAACGAGAAGTTGCCATTTGCATTTTATCTGCTGTTTAGTAGTTGGTCGACTCCGAGGACTCTCAGGACTCCTAACAATGCATCATTTTTGTGTGTGTTTCCTTTAAGGAAAACTTTATTTTTACAGTGCGCCTTTTGAAAAAGAACTTCCTTTTCTATTTTTATTATTATTATTATTATATTTTTGCGCCACTTTGACGGCAATTTCAGCGCATTATTTTCATTCAGCAATAAGTTTTCAATATGGCAATATAAGCATAATATAGAAAACTTCACGTTCTGCAAACTACAGTTTATTTCCCTGGCTGCCTTACTTCCCCACTTCCCCTCTTCCTCTCATCACTCGATTCCCCGTTACCTTAGCAACTTTACCATCAAGTTGTTTTTACTCTTGCATTGGCAAAAAATGTGTGTTGTTCCCCGTTTTGTTGTAGTTTCGAAGTTCCTTTACGTGCCCCAACAGCATTTCAACTTATTGTTTCTCTTCCTTTTTCCCAGTCCTTGAGCTTGCTGCATTTTGTTTTTCTTTTGGCTTTTTGTCCAAAGCGAAACGGCATTTGTTTTGACTCTTTGATGATGTCATTAAAATTCAGCATAAAAAACTTTTTCTTTTAACTAAGCAAGTTAGAAAAACTGGAATGTTCTCCGAGGTCACTTTTTTTATGCCATAGATATACTACATAATGAAGTCTTAGTTGTGGATTGCTTGACCATTTTAATTAGTTCAAAACAAGGCTGACATTAGCACATTTTCTTTCTTTTCGGAGGGTAAACTTATTTATTTAAAACTCCATTTTGTGCTTATAAAATTTGTATTCATTTGGTTAAATTAATTTTTAATTTAACCAATTGTAATCTTCAATTTTATTTAGTCTTCTTAGTATTCTTAAGACTTCAAAACTGTATTGCTTCTTTCAGCACAAACTTAGTTGAATTTACATTTCTATCAGATTCTTTTACCATTTAATGTCAAAAGTTAAGCCTTAAAGTATGGATTCCCTGAACTTCCTGAACTTCAGCATTCATTTTCCTGACATAAATTGTAAATGTGATTTAATTCAATAGCACAAACGAATGATTCGTAATTACTGCCCCTATACACAACAGAAGTCGACCAGCCGAAATACAAAAGAAATGAATATTGCATTCAAAGAAAATGGCCAACAATTTCCCCCAAACAGGAAAGATAAAAATAAATAAAAATAAAAAGTAAACTGAAATTTCAACTTAATTTAAAACCGGCATTCATCATCAACTTTCCTGTCACGAATTTATATGTTAAAATGCGACAAACCACAATGAAAAATGGCAATTCCAGCTGAGGCAGAATGATGAGAGATTGAGTAAGGAAGAGTGAGATAGAGATAAATGAAATAATATAAAGCATAATTCATTTGCAAGTCAACAGACAGAGAGACAGAGAGAGAGTAAGGACAACATCAGAATGTGATAGTACTTGGTACAACTGAGGTTTCTGACTTAACGAGTGCATTCAACAGGATATGAAGGCGTGGCTGAGCAGAGCTAGAACAGAGAACAGAGAGCGGTAGGCGGGAAAGTGGGCGGGGCTGCTGCCAAAGGCGACCATTAAGTGTGCATAAATTTTCATTTTACACGGAGAGGACAAACGCATGCATATAAATTCTGTTCAGCCTGCTATGATAACTACACGCACATATATAAAGAAAGGACATACAGGATATACACACACACATACACATACACACGCTGGCCTGCACTCAATTATATGTAAATTATCAGTCTGCATTTTGCTCTCTGCAACTGCAATGAACTGCAATGAACTGCAATTTCCAATTTTATTTCCCCCCTCACATATGGTCGCGTCACTTTTATTAACTTTTATTATTAAATATTTTCAACAAAATTAAATATTCAATATTAACACTCTCGCTGTGCTTTCCTGTTGTGCCTGAGTGTCCTTTTGTCTGTGGTGCGTTCAATTTCACGCCTTTCTCGCCGAGTCAAATAAACTTTTTCATTCCCTTCCAAATGTTGTTCAATTTTTGTCTGTTATGACTTTATATAAAAAATATAAATTCTTTAAATAATTGAAAATTCTAACTAATTTATTTTTGAAAAGTTTTATCTTTGTTAAAACTAGTATATTATTCTCTTAGTTTAAGTACATTTATTCTTCGTTTTAACACATTCAATTCCTAGGGTATTCCAAATTTTATATTCGACAATAAATTGGTTTACTTTTTCTGGATTCAACTTGTTGTCGCTTTGCTTTTGCCAGTTTATTATACAATTTTCTGTTTGTCGTACGCGGCGTATACGTAATTTATCTAGACAGCTTCTATAGCTGCTGCTGTTTCCACACGCCTTTCGAGCTGATTTCACTTCCGTTTCAGCCAACAATTATTTGCCCTATGCAGTTTTCACGTTAGTTGTGAGAAAAAGTTGTCGGGAACTTTGTCAATATTTTTTTTTTCCAGTTTTCTATTCTTTTCTATTTTTTTTTTGTTTTCGTTTTTCTAGCTTTCTATTGTCTGCTGCTAAAGTTTCGCCTCGTCGTTGCTGTTGCTGCTTTGCACTTGAACATATTCTTAATTAATTAAATTTACTGTTTAGAGAAACTTTTTTTCACACTGCATTCTCTAGATTTACTAAGCTGGGAGTTTCCTTTCAATTGCATTGAAATAAACGAGCGTAATTTTCTGTAAATTGCATATGACTATTGTCTATCTACGCCATATGGCTATCTCTATGTTAAATGTAATACTGTAATTACTGACAAGTTTATGACGGTTTGTCGTTTTCCTCTATAAAATCTTTCTTTGCAAATCATATCTATTTGTAAATGCAAATTTTTAAATTAACCTGTAACAAAACGTACTTAATCAATTATTTGTGTTTTGTTGCTGAAGGTTTAGTATCAATCAATTGATAGGAATTATGTTTTTATTACGATTCTTGAACTTACTTTCATATTTTATAATATATTTAATAATTTCCAGGGACCGCAAATAAGAGTTATGAGAAACTGGATTAACTTTTATTTTCAATTTTTATTTAAAAATTATAGAATAAAAGTTATTTTTCAATTTTTATTATAAAAAAAAATTATAAATTTTCATTATAAAAATTAAAAATAACTTTTATCTTTCAATTTTTATAATAAAAATTGAAAGTAAAAATTATTTTTCAAATTATTGAAATTTTATTATTATTTTATATTTTTTTTATTAAGGTCGAAAAATAAGAGTTTTCATTTAATTTTATTGATGCAAATCAACAAATAACTTTTATTTATTAATTTATATTTTAAAAATTATAATCGTTACGGTCTCTGATAATTTCACAAACTTAGGATTATTTACAGCTTGAAAACCGTTTTGCACACCGCTCTCATAGCCTTTTAAAACTTGTAAGCATTCAGTTGGCGTCTCATGTGACATTTTAGTGACTTGCCGTCCCACTTAAATAGATTTCTTTTGTATATACTTATTTTATATAACCCTGTCGTTGTACGGTTGCAATTTACATGTTTGTTTCCCACATGTGTCGTCTGAATTGTCACTTGAGTGTCACGCATTTGGGTTTTTGGATATTCCAACTGTGTTTCAACTGTGTTCTCTTCTTGCCTTTGGCACATACATTGAAAATAAATTTGAATGCCACATCTATTAGTGCCGCTTGCCTTGCTCCTCCAGCGAGCGACTCCTTCGTCCCTTTATGCCTCCCTTCCCCCCCTTTCGTGCTGCACATCTAATGAAGCTTGCAACAGACAATTGCAGGAACAGCAACAACAACAGCAGCAACAACTATGCAACCCAAAACGGGGCAACAACAATTGTCGTCTGCTTTGCATTTTTCAGGCAACTTCGCATTTTGCATTTTGTGTTATCAACGTTCGTTGGCAACAGATTGCCACAAAAATTGACAAGGGGCAAAAGAATTGCTTGGGTGTGGTCTATGGCTTGATTTGCATTGGCAGCACTTTGTCGTGTCCGCTTTAAAGTGCAATGACACAAGCTGAAACTTGCAGATAGCAGCAGAACAAAGGATACCAGATACAAGTTAGAAGCTTTAAGTTTTAGCAACATTCATTAATTGGAATCTACCGAAATTAAAGCTTTGAAGCACTTTTATATCTCTTTCATGATAATTTTTCATGCATGTTATTTTTTCATAGCTCTAGAATCAATTTGACTTTAATGCTGACTACAATTGTTTATTTATATTTTTTCACTAAATTATAGTCAGTTATAAAATAAGCTCAAATTCGTTTAAGAATTGTATCTTTACGAATGCTACTTAAAAAGTTGTAACTAAATTTTAAGTCATAGCTAACTTATTTTATGCCGCGTTAAAAAAGTTTTTTTTTTTCGTTAAAAAACACTTTTTTAGGCTAATTTGCACCTTCTAAAATTGAATATGAGGTTAAAAATTAAATTTATATTCACGTTTTTTAAAACTTAAATATGGAATGACCAGAGTGAACATTCTTGATTTTGTAATTTTCCTAATTTGGAATTGAACACATTGGTTCACATAAAAAATCCGATCTAATAATTCAAAATTTTGCTGTTCGACTAGTCAAACAGCAGCAGAACATGGGTTAAGTAACAGGGCTTTATCTAGCTAGAAGCTTTCTGGTGCTTTCAAAGCACTTTTCCAGTTGAATAATAATAATAATAGCATAAAATTAATCGCAATAAGTCATGATCTGTTTAAGCTCTGATGTGTACAATTTCTGATTAATTTTATGTGCTTTAAGTTTTAATGCATAGTTTCATTTAACTTTAAAGCTCTTTTTCAGTTAAATATAAATCTACATCTACAATAAGTTTTGATTTGAATTAGGTACTGAAAGCTTTCATGTGCTTTTAAAGCTTTTAGGGCAGCAGCTGTGTAGTGGGCAGTTTTTTTTTATTACTTGAGGAACGTTTTCAGTTGGTGTCACTGGCGTTGTGAGAGCGTAATGCTATTTACAGCTTTGTTACCACGCGGCGTATGCGCAATATGATATTATGCAGCTATCTAGTTAAGCTCTGCCAATGCATATTTTATATTATTTTAGAGGACAACGTGCAGTGCAGTGCACACGAAGAATGTTAGTGTGTCTTGCACTTTATATGTTCGGCATGCACTGCGTGTTGTTGTCGCCCCCCTCTCTCTCTCTCTCCCTCTCTATCTATAGTTTTTCTTTTCTTTCGCTGTGTGCGTGTAGAGACCAGACTGGCATCGTCTGCCCCGAGAGTTGCAGCCATTTTTATCTCGTTGCGGCTCTCGAGTGTCAAAGTGAGTTCAACACCAGCCCCTTTCCTCCCTCCCGTCTCCTATTTCAACCCTAGGACAACTCCCCCGATAGCGCTGGAGGCGCTGCAAACTATTATAATGGCCTGCCTGCCTGCCCGGGCAACTTTACGATTTCTTTTCTTTCTACATAAAGTGTTGTATAGAAATTTGTTTTACCTTCCTGTTCCCCCTCAACCGACAACCGACACACATGACAGCGAGCAAGGACAACGGAGACAACGGCGACGGCGTTGCATATAGCAAATATTTGAGGCATTCAAGATTTATTCGTTTCCATTACTAGAGGAGGGAGGGGCAAATCGGCTGTAGTATCTTGTGATTGCAACGTCGAGTACTCGCACTCTCCATACCCACGCACACACACTCACTTAGTTAGACGCATTGTGGAATACGAGTAGAAATCCCTTTACTTCCCTTCTCGGCTCTCCCCTTCCATCTACATATGTAAATGCAATCCATTATTGTTTTTCGCTTTGTATACTCAACGTTTTGCTCAGTCTGTTTGCCATTCGATGGAATAGTTTGTTCAGCTTTAAACATCGCGCTCATCTGTTCAAATTTTAAGAAAAAAATGTACAGAGTAAAACCGAAAGAATGCCAGCCCAAGTGTAATTATGACATTGTGAATACAAGTGCTTGCAATTGACGGTCGGCCGCATAGAATTGGAACGGGAAACAAGGGAAGATTTGCACCATTTACTAGACAGCTGAGTGAGACTTAATGTTAGGCTGCAAAAATGTTGTGTAATGGGTGTCTATTCAGCTGGAAATGCTCAATGGGTCTAAAATAAACCCACTATAATACAATGTAATGCATAAAAGAGTCGAACTTCCATAACTATAAATCGAATTTTTTTCTAGATGGAGTGCCATAAGTCGAAGTATTCATAATTCCAACTTTTTCTTTGGATATTGATGATTAGAGTTAGGAAAATTCGACTGTATATGATATAATGTGAGTAAAGTTTGTTTAAAATATGAGAATTCCATAGAGAGGGAAATTTTAAAATTTAAAAAGCGCAGATGAAGTGAGTGAGAGAGTATAAAAGCTGCACACAGGTTAATAAATATTATTTTTTTATGTACATATGTAGATAAGGAATTATAAAAATAGCAAGTTCTTGAATTTTCTTTTTTGTTAAAACTTTTTAAATGCAACCCGAATTTCTAAAACATTTGTATCAAATTAGAGAATACAAGGGACCGCATTCATTGCTTGTAATTTGAGAAGAAAACAGATTTTCAAAATCAATCTAATCACAAAATTTCACATTAATCACACATATTAAATTTCGGAAAAACAAAATTTCTAGAAAAATTAAAAATTCTTATAAAAAATAATTTAAAAAAATTAAAAAAAAAACAGAGCTCCAGACATCGATACAATGGTTTTTTAGTGACAGTTTTAACTTCAAGAAATTACAGCTCTTTAAATGCAACCTAACCTCACAATTCGGCACCCATTATAACGAAACCGCCGAGCAAAAAGTGTCGTAAAACAGAGGAAAATTTATAAATTTATTATGGCATGCATAAAATGCAAGCGAAAAGTAAAAGAAAAAAAACTGAATATAAATAAAAAGTGAGCTGCAAAGAATGGCAACACTTAAAACTGATAACTGTGAAAAGCTGTCCAAAAAAGGAGCCAAGGAAGTTGCATGTAATTGCCTGGCAGGCAGGAGCAGACCGCATTTAAAGGGATTTTTATTTTTTGGGGGCAACAAAGCGGCGCATTTTCACAATAGAAGCAGGCATGCTATGCATATATTCTATATACTATATACATACATATATATATTATATATATATATTGTACTCGTATATGGAAACCATTAAATTGTTAGGCAAACCTCGTTGATGCATGAAAATTTGGCAAACAGTTTGCAGCTAAATTGGATTGGCAAATCAAAGCGTTGAATTTGTTGGCATTTGCATTTGAAATACGTTCTGAATTTGAATATCAATTGGGATTTCAGATTGATTTCAGAGCCTACACAACTAGTAAGCTCAGTCATCCCTCAGTTTGGCCTTGTTCTGTGCCGGCTTTTCAGAGTTGGCTTAGAGTTGGCTCAACTGCAACTTGAGCTGCATTTAATGATGCAGAAAATGTTGAAATTACCACAATGCCACAAACAACATGTGATATAGGGTACTTTGCCTTCTCCTGGCCGGGCACAAAGCATTAGTACTTGTATAAGCTGCTTAAAAGCCATAAACCATGGTTGAAATTCGAGTTGATGCAATGGGAGTAAACCAACTAATACATATAATGGCAACTAGTTCAGTTCTATTTACGTTTAAGCTGAAAATATATACATTAATTATATGAAAGGTTTGTTAACTAAATTGGTTTCATTTAAACGGTTTGAAGAAAAGGTTTAAATGTAGAGTACAAATAATTTATGTATTTATATCATACCTGTTAAATAATGATTAGTAATCATAATCATTAGTAATTCGATTAATTTTGTTTAAAAGTCGAACTAATGATTAAATTACGATTATTTTCGGTCGTGCCCAATTATTTAATGATTACGATTACAAAAAATCTAAAAATAATGTAAAATTATTACAATTGTTAAAAAATAATCAGAAAAAATCAAAAATAATATTTTTGAGAATTCGGATTATTTTTTATTTTTTTTCTGATTATTTCTGATTATAATCAAAAGCTTTGGCTACTTTGATTGCGAAAATTTAAAAAATTTGATTTTACTTAATAGTCATAAATAATCAGAAATAATCAGAAAAAATCAAAAATAATTCAACTACTCAAAAAGATTATTTTTGAATTATTTTTGATTATTTCTGATTATTTTTGAACAATTGTAATAATTTTTGATTTTTTCTGATTTTAAGTAAGCGTAATTATTAAATAAACACAAACTTTTCAACAGTGAATAATATACAGGCCTGTTCCGGTTTTCACTTGTCTTTTGCGAATTTCAATCCGCAAGATTTGACCGAATTTCCCTTAAAATTCCTTTACATTTCCTGCGAATTACCCTCCGAACTTCCCTCCCACATTGTGTTGAGTAATTTGTAGCAGAACAGTGCTGGAAAATGTTCTGAGTGAATCAGACATTTGCGTCAACAGAATTTCCGCCTGTCAAAATGTGTAATTAATTCATCAT